>SNRZ01000098.1:0-265545 GCA_008729115.1 Dirofilaria repens
AAATGAAACTCTGTGATTATATTACAAATCTTCTTTTTCACTAAAAACACTATTGAGTTCTCTGAATAGTTTCATCCGCAAAACGCGACAAAGCAAATGATGTTTGGACCAAAGCAAAACAATTTCAAAAACTAATACATATTTTTCCTTCTTTAAAATGCTATTTAAATAATTACCATCTTGTCTTTGAGATAAAGTTCGTCTGCTAAACTGGCCTGCAGCATGAAGAGTGATTACAACAGATGCAATCAAGGCCGTCGTAAGGCCAAATCGAAGAATGGTACGAATTGTTAGTGAGATCAGGGCATATATGGCGCTGAACACGATATCAAAAATACTTGAACTATCAGTTTTTGAATTTGCCATTGTCACGAGTGGGTTAACCTGACAAACTGTACTTAATTCCAGTAATATTACATTTCACCATCCATGATCTTAATAATTCATGCGCGCGCAAAAAGGAAGTGACTGAAGTCATCACATTTTTCGTGAAAATAAACTAACAATATTTATTGAATAAGTAGGAAGAAAAACTAATGTAGTACAAGATAAATTATAAAACCGAGATTATTTCGAAAATTTCGAGAGACTTAGAAATGGAATACTCAATTCTCAATTGATATCATTAGGACAGTACAGTATCAATCTGCACTCAAATCAGGTACAGTAAAAATTTCATTCTCCAAATAAATTCATTGAAATAATTTATAATGAAAGTGTCTTATCGCATATAATAATTAACTATAAAAGCAGCACATCAGAATTAAAGTGATACTGTATGATATATAGTTTATACATAACTGTTGTCTATATATTACATGTTGTCAGAAAACTTTTCTCTGCATTAATAACCATTTACAAGAAAAATTTTGATTAGATGTTGAGAATCATAATTAAGATAAAAAAATCTGATTTATCCATTCCCACGCCAAATCTAATTCAGTATGCTTCATATGGACATCAATTTTTCCTCAAATAAATTCTCCGCGGGTACAATTCAATGGTGGATGATAAAAATTAAGTGGTATTGATTTATATTCCTGAGATAGTTCACTTCTCGAAGTTTCACCAGTAATTATCTCAAATACACATCGGTCAACAATCATTAAAATTCCACTCTTACGTGTGTGACAAGGATAATGAAATAATGCAATAGATATGGTGCGCGTGCGCTGTTTAACTACTGCTACCACCGCTGCTACTATGCTGTTGCTGCTGCTGCTACTGCTACTGCTGCTACTGCTAGTGTTGCTAGATTGATAGATAGGAGAAGGTGAGGTGAGTAAGGTGATAAATATAGATTTGATGATAAACTGGAAAATCGCGGGACAATGCAATGCAGCTTATTAATGCTACTCATCTTGCTCCATTGAAACTTCTCATCTTTCTCTTCATTTAATACACTCTCCCATTCAGCACTAACAATAATAGTAGCATTAGCAGCAACAGCAGCACTGGCAACAACAACAACAACAACAACAATAATAATAACATCACTGCATGCATCTTTAAACCTCTCTTTTTACCCTTCTCTTTTCCTCCAGATATGCAAGCATGATTCATCATTTCTGAGTGACAATAATTGTAAACAAATGATGCAGCATCGTTTTGAACAAGCGATCAACAAAGACGAGACCGACAGATACACATATATATATATATAGAGAGAGAGAGAGATGGAGATAATAGAGCAGTCACTGAGAGGACGTAATGCTATAGGCCTGTCAAACAAGAACTCGCTATCGCTTTCTTTTCTCTGAATTCTCTGGAGGGGGATGATGCCTTTTCTCGAAGTAACCAGAAACTTGCTCATGTATTAATTGAAGAATCTATAAAGAAAGGGAGAGAAGAGAGCTGTAAATACGTACTTTGTATGAATTGATATATCAAGTTAAAGACTACTGAAGATAGGACAATTCGAGAATACCGGAAAAAAAAATTTTTTTTTAGTTGTGTATCTTGAAAAATGCCATCTTGACTGCTGGTAGATGGAAATAATAATCGAAAGTTGAATATTAACACTATTGGAATTCATGTATTAATTAACAGTTATGATACACAATTTGCAAATTGTTCATGAAATGGAAAGCACACAATTTCCTCGTGATTATTGATTACAGATTTCTTTAAATCTGTTTTCAGTGATATCGAAATTGGAGAAAATTTTTACCAGTGAAACAAACAGCAATTATTGATGAGTTCCATTCGCCCACGCTAATTTACATTATTCAAGCAATGATGCAATTTAAAGCAAATTATGAAACAACTGTTTTACGGTTTTTTCTTTATTATGTGTGTTATAGGAGAAAAGCTGAATGCTTGCTTCTCAAAGAATTTCATTCCTAGAATTTGTAATATCAGATTTGCAGAGAACAAGACTGTGCTGATATTCAAAAAGATAGCAAAGATGTAAATGATAATGATTGTTACTATTGTTTTCATAATATTAATAATGGTATGAAGAATACTATTATTATATTATGAAAATACTTCTCCTCTGATGATTTTCTTTATTAATAAACAATCAATCGATTGCTTTTCAGCTATAATGAAACATTTTATTGCAACAGCATTACTCTAAATCTTATCTTTTTTGCTTATTAAAAGAAACAAGCTTACTGATTACTAAATCTTACTCATTGATTTCGTAGTTTCAGGAAACCTAAGAAATATCCTTTTTGATGTTTTTAGAATCTAGTTTATTATTTCTATACGAGCAGAGGTTGCGGCATCGAGATGACGATACGTCAACAAAGAAATCGATTCATTCATGACCAATCATCTATCTGCATGTTTCTAATATTAGTAACAACGTCTCATTAACAATATATAGCAGAAACATACAAATACATCATGCAGCCAAACTCAATATCAACATCACCATCATCATTAGTTTGTGTGCCAGATGCAATAGACCTACTTTTATACTATCGCGTCCTACCAGTCTTTTATGCTAAACAGAGCTAAATGCAATTCTTCGTCCAGGTAACTAATTTTAAATAATGCTGGATTTCAAGCTGTTAGGAAATGCTAAATAGTGATAGATGTCTAAATGTTAGGAAACATTGGGAAGAGAAATACTAGAGGTACAACAAGAAATGATGAAGAGAGAAGATAATTCAAATATAACGTATATATTTCAATAGCGCTCATAGTCTATCTTTGAAACATCTCATCCCCTATGCTCTCTCAACTTATACATATAACATGTAAGCAACAACTAATAAACTGAACTGTGGTATGCCGAATAAGTATTAAGCTTCAAAGATGATAACAGTGATAACTTACGTCTCGTATCTATATTCTTGAAATTAAATCTGGGAACTTGTGGACTATGTTTCAATATGGAACTTGGATGTTCGCCGGCGACAACTGAAAAATTTATTCACATTATTCCCATGCAAAGAACATTCAGGGAAAATCTCGAAAATGCTTACACCTATGCGTATGCAAGTTATGCTAAACTACAGTTCTTATAAAACAAATACTCGAGTATCGAATATCATACACTGTAAGGCATTTGCGTAGATAATTAAATTTCATATCAAAACTGCTTTCCCTTTCTGAAATTCTGGAAAAGATTTACAGTAGCAACTGTAATATTCTCTCATCCAATGTACTCGATGTATCACTCTCTAATATTATCATTCCAAATGTAATTTCTGCTGATCATAATCTCTCAGATAGTGAAAAGCAAAAAAGCAAACTTATTTTCCATAAAACTATCTGTAAACGATATTAATGTCAAGACGTTATTTTGCGTCATTAATCACAATACATTATCATACCTAATAATGGTTACTCTGCAAAATACGCTATTCATCGCAATAATTATAAAATATTCGCAATTAAAAAAATTTCCAGTATTTTGTTGAAGCAGTAAATTACAGTGCCTTAAAGTGTTAAAGAAGTTTTCATCCATCAGATCCCATCTAATACCGCTAATGGATTCACTTACAAGTATCTGAATTTATTCTCTACTCATTAGTTCGAATTCATGCCATAAAAATTATCCACTTTTCATCAATATTGAAAACAAAATAAAACAGTAAATAAAAATCTGATTCCAATCTTTTATCTTTTACGCAGTATCATATAAACTACTCGAATCTGAAGCATATGATCGAAGAAAATGATAATACTGTTCACAGCATCAAAAAAAAAAAAAAAACGAAGAAATTTTTTGAAATGATATTGCAGAATGACCTTCAACTATATACAGTGTGCACCTATAACGTCATCGCAGCAAGAATGAGAATTAAAAAATAAAATATAAAAATGGGAAAACTTACATAATCTACCTCCCGTTTGTCCCAAATCGATCGTCGTCGGTTTTACGTCCTCATCATCGAGCTCTTTTGGTGGTGTCGGCGGACGGGGAGACACTTCGAAACCGCTTTAAGTTAATAATTTAGTTACATGGAAATTGAAATACTATAGAAAATATCTTTTTTTATTATAGAAAAGCTATTGCTTTTATAATATTGGCATTAATATATACTATTATTAGAGAAGTTATTTTTCCCTTCTATTAACAAATATACTCGTTTATTTAATAGAAGCTTTTCTATAATAATCTTTCATCAAATTATCTATATTATAGCTTACCTATGTTTCGGCGAATCAAAATCACGGTCAAGCTGTATCATATCTTCGGGGATCTGCAATCAACATTTATGATATATATGTAAGAAAACCCTAAATATAACGATTACGTAATAAAATCCTGCAATTCCAAAAATTTAAGAGATTGATATGCAACAGATTATATAAGCAAAAAAAAAAAAATTTAAATGTCGTCGCAATAAGAGTTTTCACCAGTCAATTTTATTTACTTCAGCTATGTATTTTGAGAATGTTGGAAGTCAAACAACAGTTGAAATAAGAAAGAAACCTGATGTGATATAGTCAACGGTCCACTTCTGTCAAACATACTTTCTTCTGCACTGCTGTCATCTGAAACAAAAATAACATTAGTAGATATACATTAATTTAGATAAAACAAAACAAAAAAATATTCTATTACAAGAACGCAAAAGCATGCCGTTCATGTCATTTAACTTACCATGATGTTGTGAAGTATTTGAAGCAAACATATTCGCGATTAATGAATCTACTTGATCACGCGCACTAATAATTTCATTACGTATTGTATTTCCTATAAATTTAACTGTTGTTAAAATGTGTAATTGTGAATGCTGCTATAATGATTCTGTTAATGATTGATTATGGAAATGCCTGTAATAGTCCTACTGGATAAATAAAAATTAATAATTTGATTATTTGCTTGACACTAAACAGATAATGAGTTAATATAGATGAATTTAGCTAATCTGATGACATTAGTCTTGAAATAAGTATCAATAAGATTAAATGATACTAGTTCAAAAATTCCTAATATACTGAAAAATAAGCATTTAAATATTTCATTCATTAGTCTATTCGCACATCATCCTATTCATTTAAATAAAAAACAAAATCCTGCAAGACGATGACAACATAAGATCAAAATTTTTTCATCTATTTGACCTCTAGAAGTCCAATGCTTAACTATCATTTATCATACATGAAATAATTAAATTCATACTGGTCTTATGGAAGAGAACTATGATATAACTCCTTTATATAAATAGCGAAAGGAAAAAGAAATGTAATTCATACGTACAGAGCAAAAGAGAAAAGAGTATTTATATAAATAATGTAATATAATAACAGAATAAACCAACCCATTGACTTATTTATTTAATTTTATAAACCAGTTAGTGTGCTTCGAGAGCCTTTAATGCTATGGAAAGACATGCAAACATAGTTGACAATAATTTTTTTTTCTCGTCGTAATTCATCTTTCATTTACTTCTTTTTAATTATTATTCCTTTTTTACATATCGCATTGAAGTTCGAGTTCTACGTCTTGAAAATGCAATTTTCTTATTCGCATGGCAATGTTTAGTGAATGAGCTTTATTCCTACACAAAAGATAAAAAGGAAAATAATAAAATGTAACAACAAAACTCAAAATGGATTCAAATGAATGCTCAATTAAAACGAAATATTCAATATGGAAAAAAAAGAAACCAAATGTATTGCTCCCTGTAGATTGCGCTACTTTTACATCAGTTTCAAGATCAGAATGGCGCATATCGATGTTTGCAGCTTCGTCAGCATACTGTCTCCAATCCATGCCCCACTGTTGTGATGGATCATCGACAATCTGATTAACACCATGCGTCGGTTGTTGGAACACCGTATGACTTCTTACATCATACTCTGAAATATTGTTAATATCAACTGTCAACTGAATCAAGTCTTATATATGGTCTTTGTTGTCCTATTTGATTCAATCCTAGCGTGCAAGATTTCATATGTGACATGATGCAATTGGTTCATGTTTCATATATATTAAAATATCACCAGCAGAATGAATTTCTTAGTTGCTGGATTTGAAACAAATAACAGATGAATTATTTCTTGAGAACAAGAAGAAAAAATTCCCACTAAGCTTTTGCTTGAAACTCACAATGCCTTTAAAAAAATAAATGACTCATGTTCTAATAACAAGAATTATAAATTTCCATTACTATGTTAAAAATATGAAAAGCGTAACTACTCAAGATGATTATATCCAAAACTGATAATCACTGATCTTCACGTTTGTTACTAAGAAATTGTTTTCTAAGCACTGGTAATATGATCAGTGTATCCAAAATCTCACATGGGATCATATCTCTGATTCTTTTTTGAAAATATGCATTGCTTTGCTCATACCTTCATCCAATGAGTGTGTTATATCTGCACCATACTGCGAACTTTCTCCGGTGTATTCGAGATATCATGAACTGCTCCGGATAACATATTTGATGCAGTATCTTTAATAGTTCCATTGTTTCATGTCCCATATCCTTTGCTTGTTCTGCTTTTCTTTCATTTTGTCACCGAAGAGATTTATCGTATCACCGAGAACTTCCCTTTTATTTTGGTAGCATCATCAACAGTTTTACTTGCCATATCCATCACTTTTCCCACACCTATAATAAATTAAAGTTAAAAAAATCGACATTAAGCAATTGATTTTAAAAAAAAATCCTCAATAAAGATGGTAGTCCCACTTGGCTAATTTTTGGGGAAAAAGTTAGTCAGACAACTTAAAATATGGACATAAAAGAAACACGGAAATTAAATCAGAATCGATATCCAAAATGACAATAATGACAATCCGTGATGAGTCAATTTCAGCTTCGCTTGTCAAACCACCAGCCTTTAATTTTTTTTGCTAGATATATTGATTTCGTATATTTCCAAAAAATTAGCCTTCAAAAAACCATTTTTCCCACTTCATATCTCTTCATGCAATTTATTTATTTATTATAAAGCAATTTATAATACAGTAGAAAATATCCAAAAAAATTTATATCTCATATTTTTAATTCATACTGGGTCTGCAAAGACTCAACACTATTAATATTAATTCAGCTATTCGATATTATTAACTATATGCAAAGAATAAAGCATATTGTTTTCGTCTACCTTTTTTGTCTGTATTATGCACTTATGTTGGAATAAGAGTAATGCAACTTTAGCTTTAAGAGGAAATCACACAAAACAAGCAACAAATATTAATTATGCAACAATACTCACCTGCTTGAACTACACCGCTCACTTTTTCAAGGGCACTCTCCGCAAATTCTTCAGCTTTAGGCAAAATTTTGCTGTATGGCTCTTCTGACTCAAATCCGTGATCCATTATGTTTTCCTTAAATAAGATTATTGGTTAGAAACTTCAATTTTCAAAATAATATGCACAGTGTATGGATTGGAAAATCCGATCTCGATAACTTCTAATTTATAAACCGGAATATGTCATATATATTTGTAATCGCATACACTCATGTTACTATGGAATCTTTGCAATTTTTACTTAAAAATAGTAATAGTATAGAAAAAAATATTCGTTTTTTTTTTTAATATTCTTTCTGATAGACTGACTGTTACAAGTAACTTGAATATCTCGCTAGATCATAAATTGCTATTCTTTCTGATAGACTGACTGTTACAAGTAACTTGAATATCTCGCTAGATCATAAATTGCTATTCTTTCTGATAGACTGACTGTTACAAGTAACTTGAATATCTCGCTAGATCATAAACTTTAAGTTATTGCTTGAAGCATCTTTGACTGCACGCTCTGCATAAAAACCTTCCAAAAGGTATAAAACTTAACTAATTAATAGACTATACATATAATCAACTTTGAGTTGATAAAAAAAATAAGTACTGCTCATGTTACGTTTGATATCATTCTTCTATTCTCCCTGCTGATGAAATATCATTCAGTTATCCTATTAAATGCACAAGAAGACACATACAAGAACAATATCAATAACGCCTCTGAGGATATTAACCAACCAATAAATATACACATACAGAGAATAGAACAAAAAATGATAAAAGGATGATTAAATGTGGTAAGGATTGGAAAGAGAATACTGATGAGACAGAATATACATAGCGAATCAATCACTGAGAAATCTAGAAATGAATCATTAAAAAATCTGAAAAATGAAGCATTAAAAAAAACGGCAATTTGTTACAATCGATGAACAGTATATGTTAACGATTGATCCTTATGTATTATTATCATATCGGTTAGCATTATTAGGAAATAATTTCGTCAAAAATTATTTGATAAAGTCGAGAAATAAATAAATTAAGTAAGAACAGAGAAGGATGATGGGATGAGCAGTAATTCCAGGAACAATTTTTAATATAGAATGAATGAAATGATTTCCAGTAGCAGTAAGTAGTAAGTGCCCGTCATCATTTCGTCTATACTTTCCTCTCTGTCCTTCCCACATTATTCTAATAAACAGCAATATGCTCAACAAAATATTTTCTGTTTAGAATATAGAGAAAGAGTGGCATGAAAATTGCTTGCTGTAGTCAGTCATTCCAATGCATTAAACATTATTTCAATTTATTCGAAGAAAAAAGAAACTCCATCAAGGTTGTACACCTTGGCTATTGTTATTGCATTGAAGGAAGCATTTTTTTTCATCAAATTTAGGTAATAGCACAGTAAACGATATAAAGATATCTTCCAACTGACACAATTCCAGTATGCCTGTTGGATTAAAGAATAAAAAGAAAAAAAACTGCAAGGTCTGTTTTTCACAAAGTAATTTTTGATAAATTTATAGATGCTCCCAACAAATTAGTAAGAAGTAGGCAATGTATTTCAAAATTATTAAATGTCTACTATATTTATTTATTAAACTTCAGTCTCAAAATCAATATGTTATCTGTAAAGTAATTTAAAATGAATTAATGCGTAACCTAAATCCAAAAAATATATCAATTAAGAAATGTGTTTAATAATGAAATAGGATTTCAAAAATTATAATTTAGGGTTGATAGCAGCAAAACTGTGACATCTAATAGAAAAGAATGTCCGACATTCTTTAATATAATTATTATTTAATAGCATTAAAAAAACATATTTTCTTTAATATAATACATTCTTTAATATAATT
The DNA here is from genome assembly GCA_008729115.1 of Dirofilaria repens. Lineage (NCBI taxonomy): Eukaryota > Metazoa > Nematoda > Chromadorea > Rhabditida > Onchocercidae > Dirofilaria > Dirofilaria repens. Next base: position 9,528 of record SNRZ01000098.1, read on the forward strand.
ATTATTTAATAGCATTAAAACATAATTAATTTCTTGAAAGTTTCCAAAAAATTTTTTCATTTTTTTTTATTCATTTAAATCGAAAGAACATAGAGAAACAAAGATACATACCAAGTGAAGAGCCTCTATTGTTGCCTACTAGAGATGAAAATAAAATCATAGAAATGAATAATATCGTAAGAATGGGAGGAAATGAAATAGAACCAACTGGAACTAGATAGAATGGAGAATTAAAAGCGATCTAGTGCAATGCGATAAACATAATGTAATCCTTTTATTTCCTAAATGACAAAATAAAATAAAATCACTCATTTAGTAATTTGGAACATTCATTAAGGCAACATAAAGTTTAGCAATTCACTGAACATCCCTATTTAATAGCACACATCTTCTATAAATTCAAATCTTGTGCAATTTAACAAAAAAATCAATTCTTTTCTTTACAATATTTTCCTGTTAATTCTGCTCTTACAAATTTTTTCGTAAGTTCGAACACGACATGCAGATATTACTATAAGAATACAAGCTATCCTAAAAGACTGATCATTAGCGTATTCGACGTTTCATCTCCATTTTCTTCGGCGCAGAATAAAACCAACAGAGAATGTAAAAATTTTGCAAACAAAACATAAACTAAAAAATAATTCAAAAATGGTTAATTTCCTTTACGGAAAAAAATTTTAAAATAATGGCAGGTTATTTCGTTTCAAGAAGCGCGCAATTGTAACCAGTAATTAACAACTTACAAAAGTTTCTCGATCATCTTTCTTCTTATCATTCTCATCATTATGTAACTGTAACATTCCAAATAGCAATGTATTATCAGTTGATCCAGCACTGAAAGATACAAGAATGATACGATAAACGCTGGAGAAATATGAAACAGTTCGAATAGTTGAGCATTAAAATAATTAAAACTCCAAAGAAACAAACTTCAATAACTTCAAATTCAAAAAAGCAGCGGTTAATATTTCTGAAACAATTTAAGCTAAAGAAAACTGAAATTTACATGAATCCATAAATGTATAAAAAGAAAATGATAACTGGATCAGTCCTCAGGACGAAAATACGTATTCATAGATGGAATATCTAAAATTTATCGGATGACTATGATAATATAGGTCATATTTCAGAAAGAATTATAGTTACAATTCAAACAATTTTTTAATGGAAGTGAAATAATCAAAAACTTTGAACAACATTGAACATCTAATTTCATTATTTACATACTTCTGATGCCTAAAACAATTTGATAGAGTGCGGAATTCTAAGCTCAGCTCTATCTTCCTAATATTTCAACTGAATAATATTAAACATATTCTAAAACCAATATGCTTTGCAAAGTACGGCAAAATCAAAAACAACTACTGCAAAAATATCCAAAAATGTTTTAATGCCCTTAAATTCAAAATATTATTGAGTTTAGAATTATCAATTATTATATTTCTTACAGTCCAAAAACTTTGTAATTTCAGAATCAGAAATGATAACCTTCGTTGCACATCGCTGTGCTCCACCTTCACAAACTCACTGCAACTTCCGTCAGAGGAACTTGAAGGACTAGAAGTAATTACGTCATATGTGTATTCGCCACTAATTTTTTGTGACATCAATTGTTTGGTTGTAACTGGTGATGTAGCTGCAATACCTGGTAATCCAACTCCGTTTCCTGTAACATTTTTAATATAATATTAGCAAATAAGAATTTTTGTTTCATATTTTTTTTTACAATTATTTATTTTGAAGAGATAATTTCAGTTAGAATACATAATTATTACTTCTTATCCCATTCAAGACATTTTCACATATGTTCAGACCAATCGTAAACATAGACTGCGATTAAAGTAAAATTTAAATAATGTTGTCTCAGTAAGTGCTATGCACTGTGATTAATATATCATCATATTGAAAAGTTTTATTTCATCTCTTTTCTATCTTCGCTAAGATCACTTATAAAGTAAATTAATTAAAAAAGAATATTGAGATCTTTTGCTAAAACATGTTTTACATTAGCCATTTTCTCTACAAATATTATATTTTTTTCTACTTTTTTCATTACCAAATTCATTTTCTTCTGATAACAATTTGAAAAGGATAAAAATGTTTTGTAATTAGCTCCTACGTTCATAGGAGCTGTTGGTGTTGTGGATGTATGATATTCTGGATAAAACTTGGAATTAGGGTCCATTAAAAAAGATTAACGCTCACACGTTCTGATAGAAAAATTGTTAGCAAATTTATCGCTTAATAAAACCTGAAATAAATGAAGACTTTTGAGTTTTTTACAACTATAATAATTTAAATATACGAACTTTACCATGCCCAATCTTTAGACAAAGCTAGAAAACTACTTATAACTTTATAAATTTTATAGCTCCTACGTTCATAGCACCTGCTGATGCTATGGAAATGATCGATGCTTTATCAAACTTAAAATATCGCGGTTTTTCTCATCTTACTCGATATTAAATTCAACAAACGCAATGGATAACGGAAATTAATTGTGATCACTGCTTTACGTTTACGTCCGGGTACGCAAATGTTCCGAGATGACGTAGATCATTAGAAATTAGAACCTCGGCAAATCAAAAAAAAGAAATAATTACATTATTACTTTTCGCTTCCCCTTCTTTACTATTTCGAATCCTCTTCCGCCTTCTAATCCTCCTCTTTCACAACGTTCTCTACTTTCTGTCCTGGGGAAAAAGCGTAGTACTACTTATTCCGAAATCGTCCTGATCATATTAAGGGTCAGAAAAAATTTCGATCGATTTTTAGATGGAATAATCAGAAACAGAGCATCGCATTAACTAAAGCTGTCATATTAACTAAGAAATGGCCAAAAAATATCACCATGGCTATAATTGAACACATCGACCTGGCTATAAAATGGATATCGTCATCGAAAATATATCTCCATTTCTTTTATTTACTAGGTAACATAGCCAACTCAAAGTATTCTTCCCAAGATTTTTTTAATTATATATCCCATTAGTACGTTGTTATTAAATTAACATATATCAAAGATCTTATCAGCGTTAAATAACATGGCATGAATGTTGGCTCATTTTAATTTTTTTATTGGAAATTTATCCTAAAGATGGAATTATTTGTTTTATAGGTGATAGTGAAATATATCTCTTTTATTTTACTAAACTCACGAAAGTTCCAATCACTTTTATCGATCGAAAAATATATTCTTATTGTTGTCATATATCATTATAAATTTAAGAATGAATAAATGATCGAATGCTTGCTACTATTTTTTCCAACTATTTATATCTTTTTAATAAATTATATTGGACAATGTCCTGTTTCATCTTCTATCATTCTTTTTCAATTTTTGAAATATATATGATTCACTTTCCGGTATAAATAATATAAACATAATTTTACAAGTAATAATAATAAAAGTCACTGTGCAGTTTTATGTGAAACAAACAGGAACTGTTAAAATTATAAGAAAAAAAAATAATATACACATTCATATCGATGAATATATAAATTTAATTATGATGCCATTTTGATTTTTTCCGTCTTCTACTTCGGTTTTTAAATGTTTACAATAATTTTATAAATTAATTAAATAATCAATAATCTTCAAAAAATGAACTAAGCTTATTGGGCCATAATAAATAATAACGGTATTTCTAGAGGAAAGAAAAAAATTTTCCAGCTTTTTTATCAAATATAACTTCATTTTCTCAATACGTCCTATTATTTGAAAGCACAATGAATCATTTTCCATCCCGCAATTGTCCTCATTTCGAAAGGATCATATTAGTTGATATATATTTCTCGAGAATATTATATGCGGTCTGTCTAATTAGATCATCGTTATATTTTTCACTTGTTAAGGTATATGCTTCCAATTTATTGTATTCGCATCTTAATTAATACTTTCGTCGAATCCGCTTAGTGAGTTTATTTTTGAAAATATTCCAGACTTTTCAATGATTAATTTATTACATTAGCTTGATTTTGTGTTCAAGAAAGTAATCAGAAATTTGTTAGAAAAGAATGAAAGATATTTAATTAATTAAATTTTTTGTGTCGAAGATTATCGTAAATAATGGAAAAATAATTGAATTCCATGGTATATCAAAATATTATTGTACTGTTAAAATTAAAGCTTACATCTTTTGACTCTTGATTTAAGAAATCGAGATTATGTTTAAAAAAATTTGGCATTAAGTTTCGATTTGGAAATTGGAAAGCTATATTTCAAATAAAATTAATATGTGATGAAAATGTTATATCTGCATACCTAAAATTTAACTTATATGTTTTATAAGCTGATGTTATTAATAAATGTTATATAATAATACTTTTTCAAGGCGCTCAAATTAATGCAGAACTACGATTTAGTCCCTTAAACCGACAGTATCAGACTGCGGATTCATTACCACCACGTTTATGGCTTTTTTGAAGATCGATCTGATATAGACCCAAAGCTAACAGCTACTAAAAGCCTTCAAATTCATAAATCGATTGAGAATTGGAGAAATTATGACATTAAACAAAAAAAAAAGAGATGAAATTCCAAGATATCTTCCAAGAAATGCTTATCTTTTGCATCATCAGAGGATGCTCAATCGAAAATTGGGAAATACCGCCTGGTGCTAAGCTTATCGGTTACAATGTACAAATGATAGCAGGTTATATACCAACAATATATTTTGATGATGATGATAAAGGAAGATTGGAATCAGGTAATTCAGCAATAACTCCAGATACCTATTCGAAATATCTTCCCGGTTATAATACGACAATGAAACGACGAATCGATAAGAATTACAATGATAATCAACAAAGTAATGAAATAAATACAATAATTGCTGCGAATAAACTGGCTTGAGAACAACACTGATAATGTACTATTGAAGGATGAACTAAACGTCCATAAAAATTTTAGCCAATGGGAGAATAGATTTCTCGAAAAAACGAAAATTCCGTTGATTCTAGAGTACTACCATCGGAATCGTCGATTATGATGACTTCTTGTGGCCAATCACTGAAATTGAACCGAAAGCTGAAAAACAGAAGGAACAAAACATTGCTATAAATGAAACGGATCACAGTATCATAGGAAACAATAATGTCACTATTTCAATCAGTCCTACCAATCACAATCTTTTAATGTTGGAAAAAAATGCGCGCATCACAACAAGAGTAAAATCAGGTTTCCGAGATACAAAAAATCAATTAGAAACAGAAATATCCAATGATTTGATTCCAGGAATGCAATCAATCATAGCGATCAATAGTTCAGAAAGCATTCCTCGCATAACATCAATATATGATACTGACGGCTCAACACACTTTGTTTTCATGGGAAGAAATGTCGAAAAACCTCAGCTTGCAACTTCAGAAGATAAGAATTCACCAGTGAAAAAAAGCAAATATAATGATGGAATGCTCGGACATTCGATTTTAATCCCAGAAGTGCGGGATGGAATAAGAAAAACAAACAAATTTCTTTTCTCGACATTTCAATTCGACAAAACTGCAAATGATTCAGCGGACTACACCAATATCTAAAAGACTACCAGAAATAGAAATGTCTCAAATATCTTCTAAAATATCAAAATTATCAGTAATAGTGCCAGAAACCACAGTTAATAGTACATTAGTTCAACAAAATAATATCGATAAGAATCGATCTACAACTGATATCATCTTGATGATAAAACCATATGAACGTGAGAAGGAGTAAAAGATATGAAAGGACTATTGGATATTCAAGTTTTTAGTCCTGCAAATTTGCAGAATTCGACTATGTCAAATGCTGGAATCATGACACAAACGACAATAGTAAGTGTTGATTCTTCTGAATTTGACGATGAAAAATATGAGAAAGTAAAACAAAATGAAAAGAGTGCTGATAATTTTGATTATTTTTCTATCACTCCAATAAAGTTTAAGCTCAACAATCCAATGAAATTCTCGAAAACACAACTTACTAATGAGCGAAAACATGAAATGAACACGAAATTGGATTTTGATCCCAGGAATATAAATGATCATGAGGCATATGAGAAATCATTTCAAGGAATAAAATCTTTTGAGAACGAAAGAAATGATACCGATGATTTGTCAAAAGAAAAGTTAATTGATGAAAATAATACTGTTAAAAATCTGAACAATGAAGGTATCAAGAAATGATATAATGGAAAAGATAATGACGACATTGTTTATGATGATAACAACGATAATGATGATAACAGTGAGGATAATTTAAAAATGATTAAAAAAAATGATGAAGGAATATCGCAATCAGAAGCGAACAACGAAGAAAAACAAGGACGAGTCAATGGACTAATCTTTTCTCCGGAGCAAATCTCGAGTTTCGAAGAATGATTATCCAGCTTACCGATACAATCTTTTCCATTCCCGAATGTTAAAAGCGATATAGAAAATCATCAACCATCAACTGATCACTTTTATGTACCTTTTATGAGGCCAATTAAAGGTAACAGAAGAGAAGGAAATTAAAGATGAGAAAAGTGATGATCAAGAAGAACAACATTTTGATATAAATCCGAAGAAAAAGCAAAAATCGCAGACGCATGATTATGATAATTCTAAGGAAAATGAAAAAGCTCATTTTCAAGAACAACAATTTTCGTTACCGAGAAATGTACCATATGAATAAGTGATTATAATCGAGAATATGATGATGATACACGAAGAATCTTAATTTAAAACTTTTATTACAAAATTTGCGTAAAAAATAAAAATGCTTCATTTCAAATTTTCATAAAACTGAGAACGAATATTTTTATATCATATTATAATTTATTTAAATTTTCAATTTATAAGTTAGGAGGCTATAAAGTTTGTTTAAATTTTATGCATTTTTTACAATTATTTATTTTTAAATTTTGATGATTTCTGATTTTTATTTACAAATAATTGATTGATGCATATCGTATCGCTGTTGAATATTAGTAGATTAATAGTTGGGTATAAAATATTTTATGAATGTTATGTTATTAACAAATTATAAGTAAAAAATGATAATCATAGACACTGGGAGTTAAGTAAAATATATGAAACTATAAATAGAATACAAATAGCATTGGAAAATGATTCGAGAATGCTCAATCATGGATTCGATAATGAATGAACATTGATAATGATAGTGAGCAAGGAATCATGCTATCCAAAATATTTCTAATATTTGTTTAGAAATTTTCAATGAATTTTTTTACTCTAAAAGAAGTGGAAAAGATAATTGATATTTATTTATAACGTTAATATAAATGGAAGAAAGAAACAAAATGAAAAGTCATGATATCATATAGAGAGGACAGCATGGAGTTTCACGATACAGCCATTACAAAGATTTTTGATTTTCAGTATTTAAGAAATTAAATAAGATACCACAAAAGCGATGATCAGAAGATGGAATGTGAATGACGATTTTGACACAGACACTTTTGTGACACGGTACTACTGGTGCTAATTTCTTAACATCGTCGCAAGATTCATTCGCAAAATAAGACAATTGTCGCAAATAATATATATGATTTAATTCATTAATATATGATGAAAAATTCTTGATATAATTACAAAATTCATATTAGCCTTCATGAGGCTTTACATAAACAAGAGTAATTAACAATTAATTACTATTAAACTAATTATCGTTACGAAGAAATGGTTATTCTAACTCAACGTTTAAGAATGTTTTCTGATGAGCAACTGTAACACTTGTCTGGAATAAGTGATGGTGCTGACTACTAGCGATACGATACTCGAGACCGTAATGAAGAATTAGTGGTACTGTAATATAAAGGTACATTCAGTGCAAGAAAGTTCGCAATCAGTGCTAAAACTAATGCCAATGAAAGCTAATATGAATTCTTTCTGCAGCTGTTATATTTGTTTATAATTGAAAATATAATATTCTAAGTTCATTAAATATTTCAAGTCGAAGATTTGAATTCTGTTCAGTTTAGATTCAACCTTGTCTCAGATTCCTTCACATCTCCAGGCCAGGTCTGTTTAAGAATTAATAGCTGATGAAATTATATTTGGTTAAGAAGAAGAAAAACAAATAAAATAATCGATGAACAAAAATGGAGGAAAAAAGAAAAATGAAGGATTGCTGTTTTGATGGAGGATAGTTACCATTTGAATCACTCAACAAATGATTGATGTTCTTAAGCTAGGAGATGTAAATTCCTTCATCTCTCTTCTTATCATTATCATTATCATTATCGTTATGCCGAACATTTTAGTCAGATTTTACTATTCTTTAATCATCACCACTGTCATTATCGTTAAAATTTTTTCGTTACCATCATCTCAATGTCTGTTAAGACAATTTATATTTTTTTTCTAATTTTTTTAATTATCATTATCGTTAAAATTTTTTCGTTACCATCATCTCAATGTCTGTTAAGACAATTTATATTTTTTTTCTAATTTTTTTTTAATTATTATTTTTACTATCATTATTGTTTTATATTTTGCTAATTTTTAATTATTATTTCATTATCATTCTTGCTATCATCATTTAATTAAATTTTGCTATGTTTTACAGTTGAAATTAAACTAAAAAGTAATGTAACGAATTTTAAACAATTAATGATGTAACTAATTGTTAGAGTCTAGTCATTAAAAAAAATGGAAGAGACAAGAGTCTCTCTTGAAAAAAAGAAATGAAAGTAAGAAACGCTTAACATAATTGAAAAAGTACACGGATAGTTCAATGACATTATCAGCAAGAAATTAACACGTTAAATATGATAAAGTATGTAAACTTAAAATGAAGTACGTATATTCTTGGCTGCCAAAATTTTCAACGTCTTAATTGATCAATCACTTACTTTTTATCATTTCACAAGTGCAATAGGCCAAAGCATTGTTATCCACCTATATCATCATAAACTACTATATTATTAACATTAAAACGTGAAATAAATCAAGAAAATTTAGCATTTAATCTGAGCGAAAAAAAAGGCATAGAAAAAAACATTCCAAGCCTTTTGGAACAAGGGCCAAGTAATAGAAAGCACAAGAATTTAGAAAATGTTCAATTAAAAATTAGGGGAAGAGAAGGAAGAGAAGAACTGAGAAATACGAAGTATCATATGTCTTTATTTTTACCGATCCTGTAATTTCAATTCCACTTTTAATGCGACACTTTTTTTACGTCTATCAATTTATGAATTCCACTATACATATACACATGTACACACACACACACACACACACACACACACACACACACACACACGTACATACATACATACACACACGTATACACAAACATACATACACATACATACACACAAATATGTATTTATTCATTTATATATTAATTTTACTATTTTTCGTTAAATTTTTCCAGTGAGATATTTGTCTGAAGTACTGATGGGATATCATATATAGAAAGTTAAGAAAGTTAAAATTATACAAAAGAAATATTCATTATGTTCAGAATTCTTCTCATCATTTCCCAAGATAAATGAAAGGAAAAAGTCTCATAAATACTGTAATTCATAGATACTAAGACATTCGAGTACTGATTACAAAATAATGTGAAAAATCATGAATACGGTATATAGTACTCAAACAGAATAGAGAAGTTTTCATCAATGAAATTGCTATTATAATCATGATTTCATGGAGAGTACTATCTATTTTATGACATTGCTACCCATTCTGTGGAAGTATGATCTATTTTGTGACAGTAATACGGGAAAATTATAATCTTTATGAGTGACAGTACTACTTATTTACAGTTATAATAGTTATGGTTTACAAATTTATAATTACAGTACTTATCCATTCATGTTTGTTTACTTCTGATAAGTTACGAATAAAGTTTCATGTTTGTGTTCTGATTAAACAATTCAAGGTGTTGGCCAGTATAAAAGAAGATGACAAGTGATAAAAGTATCATTTCATAATTAATTCAATATTTAGGTGTGGTGAGTGCATTGCCGATATCTTTCTCATCAATTATTTTGTGGGGAATTTAAGAAAAGAAGATATTGTGACTATTTTTAAATGGGAGATTTGGATTCGAAACCAAAAATTCGAATTGGTGCTGTAATTGCTGAGCAATGGACTATTAAGAAGAAATTGGGTGAAGGCAGTTGTGGAACTGTTTTCCTCTTGGCCAATATATCAAATCCAAAGGTACTGCCAACATGTATCGATGAGATTTGTTGGCTCTGAAGAAAAGCATAGAATTTTATTATTCAAAGATATATTTCGTATAATTAATTATGATTGTTGTTATCAAATTTGCAATTCAAATATTTAGGCTCATGCAGCAATGAAAGTAGAATCATTGATGACAAATCATGATGATGAAATATTGAAAATGGAAGTATTCGTGTTAAAAAAAATGCAAAAATCGAAACATGCTTGCCGATTGCTTGGTGCGGGCCGTACAAGCACTTTTAATTATATGATAATGTCACTTCTTGGAAAGTAAACATTTTGGCCAAATTACTAATCTTAAATTTTTAATCTGACTATATATATATATATCCATCAAGAGAATCAAGATGTCTATTTATTCGAGATGTTTTACAGGAATTTAAGTGATTTACGATATATGATGCCTTCAAAACGTTTCACTACATCAACAAGTCTAAGATTGGGTAAACAAGGATTACAAGTATGCTTTTTTACTTATCTCTTATTGAAATATTCAAAATTTTTATCAGAAAAATGAATAATCATTAATAATGACTACATTAATAATCGCAGCAATCGCTCTATCACAATGATTGCAGCTAGAATATTATGCTATATTTAACTAGCGCTATTAATAATATTACAAAGTGGCCATTATTGATTAAATACAGAATCTCACATCTATTTACTACAGCCGGTGCCCAGTTCATTATCATTTAAATTATATGCGCATTTATTTTGATCAAAGAATAGCAAATATGAAAGAGAATTCATATCTTCTAATTCTTGACTACATAATCCTCATCACTTGTCATCCCAGATGATCAAAGGAATGAGGGAAATCAGTGAAACTTGTTAAGTTTGGATATTTTTCCGATACAATCATGAATTCTAATTTTCTCAGTATTCTGTAAAGATAGAATTTTCATAGGTCCCCCTCTTTTTTAACTTTTTAAACTAACAATTCTCGAATTTCATCATCAAGATTGAGCAAACATTTGTACTTTATACTTGTTAATGTTTTCTATTTTACCCTATTAATGATACTCAAGATAATTGTAACATTTTTAAAATTGTATTCTTAAAACTGATCTAAAATTAAAAACTGCACTGATCAAATGATCTGGTAATTTTGCTTTGTGTTTTCAGGCTTTGAAGGATTTGCATAGTATTGGATTTATACATCGTGATGTGAAACCACTCAATTTCTCCCTCGGATCAACACAATCTACAAAACGACTTCTATTCCTATTTGATTTTGGCTTATCACGACAAATTTTTCTTCCGGTACAAGGAACAAATGAAATGAAACTTCGAGAACCAAGAAGAAAAGTTCATCATTTATTACGATTTGAAAAATTATTAAATTGAAAAGTTTTTGGTGGAGTAATTAGTTTAAACTTCCAATCTTCAAAAAAATTAGTAAAATGATAATGGTGATATTGGCGTTTAAATAATTTGAAATTTATAATACTTAATTGAAACACATTCATTCATCTTACTCAATTTTTTAGGTGGCATTTAGAGGTACCGTTCGCTATTGTTCCTTGAACGTACATCAACACAAAGAACAAGGACGACATGATGATTTGATCTCACTGATATACAGTATCATTGAGCTTATCACCGGTGAACTACCGTGGCGAGGATTAAATCGACGTGAATGTGCAGCTGTCAAATCAAGCATACCAGATAAAAAACTTTCAGTGTAAATTTTAGTGAATATTGAATATGTGCAGATCAACTACGTACACGCATAGCAAGTGTAATATCTCCGTAATTCTTCAACATGTCAATTGACGATGGATTGTCCTCCGATTAGTCACATTACTATTTTATAAAAACTTTTCCAAACTTTATTTCTTACATCTGAAAAAGTGGAGAAGGTTACTTATTTATTTATTTATTTTTTTTTTTTTTTTTGAATTATCTGAAATGTATCGAAGAAATAAAATCTCCTCCAAATGGCTGCATTCTGAATCCGTAGTGATTAACTATATTTTGAAATTCACAAGAAATTAGCATCTTTTACAGCAATGTCCTGGAAATTTCACAATAATTTATGCATATCTGAAAGGACTGGAATATAAAGATATGCCGAATTATGAATTTATTGATAAAAAATTTGATGATACTTTGTCAAGCAAAAAGTATGGATTCAAAACAAAAATTTTCATGATGTTGAGCAATTTCTTTTTTAGAATTTTCAGATTTATTTGATGCTTTAAATAGTATTAGAAAGTTCAATCTACGGAATGAACATGTGTTGTGCTTCAGAAAATAATCAGAAGCGAAACTGTAAATATAAATTTGAAGATAGTTAAAAGGAATAGTCAAGCCAGTTAGTTTCTTCCAGTATCAAAGACGAATCACCGTATGACTGGGAAAGCGGTGGACGTTATTTCGATGATGTGGCTGGTAAAGTGATGCCGAAAAGGCGTAGAAATCCAGATGAACAAGTAGAAAAAGATTCGGTTTGCTATTTTCCAAAAGCTCTTTTTCTTTTAATTGCGAAATGAATTTATTAGGACTTCAAATACTCTTGAATAACGACCCTCCAGAATCTTTTATCTATATTTCTAATATAGCGGGTCAACCATGAGAATACATCACAAATAAGTGAATATCGATGAACAGATTTGTTCTTTTCATTTTCGGATTTAAGATTTTTTACATTTTTATATGAATTTGCAGACCTCAACTGTAAAGGAAGAAGCACCATCAACGGAAGAGGGACCATCAACCGAAGGAGGTGATTCGCTGATATCAGAACTTGATAAAGAGAACACACTGGAAGATCTGCAAGATATTAAGTGAAATTCAGAAATTAAATTAAACCATTTTCCATGTCAACAAGAAAAAATGTTATATGTAAAGTTTGATTTTACAAAAATTGCTATGCTATGGATGACGAAAAAAAATTTTATGCAAAAGCAGATGCATATAGATTCGAATTTTTTTCGCCTTAAAATAAAGTGTATTTAGAGATTCAGAAATTCAAAGAATCTTTAAGTAGAATTTAAGTAGAAAGAGAATCAAATCATAAATTAAAAATTAAATTCACATTTACATAACCAATAGTAAATTTAAGATAAACACAATGAAGCCAATTTGCCTCGTAAAATTCTTTCATTTAACCTTAAATTGCCCGAATTCATAATTGAATATTGGTATTTGAATGATTCCGATTATTTTGCTGTTATCAAAAAAGGGTTTGCTTAATTTTGCATGTACGATATTTACAAATTTTCAATATTTTTACAATTTGAGCTTTTTTAAATATACATGAACAAAGAAAAGTTTATATAATTTAGTTTGGAAATTCGAAAATATCAAACTTTTATTTATTTTTATACCACCGATTCGATTTATCATTTTTTTTTTTCAAATTGTTTGATGCATTCATTGTGGATTATCATAAATAATATAAAAATTTACCATTTTCCTATTTTATCCTTAACGTATTCAGTATATTTTGAATAAATGTTTTATAATATGAGCAGTGGCAAGAATTATATATAAAATAGGCTTAGCACATTGCACGTTTAAAATTCAAACAAAAACGTGAAATCAATATCACACGTTAAATTTTAAACAACTCATAACACTAACAATGAATAATTTTGTGATTCTGATAATAATTAATATGATTTCGTAATATGTAAAATCAATACGACATATTAGAATTTAACGAATTCATAGACTAACAATGAATAATTTTGTGATTCTGATTACAATCAAATAGCAGCAATATGTGTTTAAATAACAGCAATATAAATTACATGAAAAAAATATTGGAAAAGGCACCGAATATAAGTAATGTCTAAAATATGCAAAATATCAGTAACGGCATAGTATTTCATTTAGCTTAGGAATCGATCTCGCCAATCTCGAGTTTGCAGGAGAGCTCCGGTAATAGTAAATGCGGTTTCGAGTAACTTTTCAAATTATAATTCTTTTAAGCTTCTTGATGGCTGATAATTTCTGAATAGTATCATTATACTAAGTGAATAAAATACAAACAATTTTAACATTTGATATGAAAAATTAATGAAAAGAACAATTATGAATTTTCAGCCCGAACAAATCAATTAAGCAGTGTAAGGAAGAGAACTTAACTTATTAATCTATAAATAGTTATTGTAACTGATGAAGAAAAAGCTCTGGAAAAGAGCATTTTAAGCAAAAAATGGTCAAGAAATCGATAATGCTCTGGAAATGAAATCAATTAGTTATTGATTGATTTAATCATGAGTAAAATCAATTACTGATTGATCTAATCATTTGAGTAAAATTAATTTGCTGAAAAAAGAATATAGTTGAAGCAGAAAAAATTAGCAAGAAGATGATCCGGACTAATATGATCTACTGAAATACTTTCGCAATTTAATGATCTGGAAAAATGAGAACATTTTTCCACTAATTTTACATATTTTCATTTTAATATAATTTTATGAAATTTATAATCAATTTAAAAAATACACTAAGAAATTAACTTTTACCACTAAACAGCATAATCTTTGACCTCTTTGAAGGGAAAGGCTAAATAATTGAACTCATTTTATTTGTTGTGGACGTCCAATACGGTGAATTGCATAAGTCATATAATAAAATAAACTATTGCCATTTTTATTACCATTTTTTATTACCATTCATTTTAGCAATCCTATTACTAAGTAAAAGATAACAGTGATAATTTGCATATTATTCATAAACCATTTTAGTTTTGATATAACAAATGACATGATAGCAATGATTTAGGATACCATAATAGATATTAAAAAATAAGACTTCTATTGGGTCCTGAATCAAAAACAAGTAAGTGCATTAGATGAGTACCATAAGCCTTACAATTCTTAATTAAAAGCATTACAAGTGATTTATTGTTTGAGTCGATTCTTGATTAACAGTTACAAATGATCATCAGCAGAATCATCCAAAGACTTATTTTTCTGGATTATTATATTTTGACACTTCTACATGGCTTAGAAGTCACAAACATTTTCATCATTTAAGGCCATATTTTCGTGCATCATCATTTAATACTTTTGCATCATATAGACTCATAGGCAATTAATTCATACATATCACTTTTTAGTTTTAGTTTAGATTCATTGAACATTCCTGACTTATATCACTGGTCTAATGATTTTATTGCACTGAATCCTTGGCTAGAGAAATGAAATGAATGGATTCAGAAATAAACAAACTTCCACATTTTTCTATTTTAACCTAAGTAAAATCGATTTTACATCTAACGCTAAAGCGTAATTTCTGCTTCACTCTCATCCTTTTTTCATGTCCTCTTCAACTATACTATAGCTTGTTGACCTATACGAAGGAATTTCCAGCTGTTAACCTTTAGTGAAGAAGTAGGAATTCATTTTGCTTGCAATGTTCGTTGAGCTATCGAAGAACATAGATATTATACCTAGATTCTTCAGCCTAGCGGATAAATCAGTTGTGCAGTGTCATCCATCAGATGAAATTACCATTTATAATCCTAAAGATCACTCAATGTCAACTTCTAGAAATGGTTTTATTGACAAAGCGTTTATTTATGTTTCATTTGATGAGACATTTAAATTCCTCCTCCGCTTTCCAGGGAGAGAAAGTTACGACACCGTCCGATAAATTTCTGTTTTACCTGCTGAATTGTTTCAATACTTTTTAACGGAAGTATCACAAACTTAACAATAATTCCGGCACCAAAATTTAAAAGAAACGTTTAATGCTTGGTGTGAATTCTTTGTACAATATTCAATGATTCATTTGTTAGCTATTGACATTATAAGAAGGTAAGAACATGGATTTCATCTCCTTCCTCTTGACGAATTTCTGTACAATAAAAGAATAAAGAATCTTTTTCTCTTGTCTTCTTCCGATTCTCTTCCCAATATATTTTGAAGAAGAAACACTGCCAGCACTCGATAATTCGAAGAGTTACGTGACAATTGCGTCGCATTACTTCTACGAAACGAACTTAGGATAGACATTTTTTCTTCGTGCAAACAATATTCTGCGACCATCTTCCATATAGAGCCATGAAGCAATGGTGCGAAAATCGCATACTGCGAAGCGAAAAAACCGCATACTGGGAAGTGCGAAAATTGCATGCGCAAGGTTTGCATAAAGTGTATGTTTCCAGTGTACGTACAGCACATCAGAGCTGTTGATGGGAAGTGTTTTCACGTGAAATGCACGCTATGCGTCGCGTAATGACTTGTTGTCAACCCTTTATATTTGTCCTTTGGACACCCTACCGAGTTACTAATACCAGAAGCCAACCATGCCACCCACTACGATCATTTAAATGGTCCCTCGCAACGAATATATATAATATGTACGTATGCCATACATACATGCAAAGGATCGATCGAATTGCGAGTTGCATCTCGCGCACGTGTGGGTGGGTGATATGAATGTTTGTCTGTCTGTTTGTCTGTTTTCACCGACGCATGGAATACATACATATAACATACATATGCACATATGTCACCGACAAGACCACAAGGAATGCATTTATATGATTGAGAGATACGAACAT
Organism: Dirofilaria repens; assembly: GCA_008729115.1. Classification (NCBI taxonomy): domain Eukaryota; kingdom Metazoa; phylum Nematoda; class Chromadorea; order Rhabditida; family Onchocercidae; genus Dirofilaria; species Dirofilaria repens. The sequence goes on from SNRZ01000098.1 coordinate 26,236, forward strand.
AATGCGTGATTGTCGGTGTATCGACAAACAAATAGACGTACAGACAGACAGACAACGCGCACACCCACTCAGATTGCACCTGTCTGCACTAGCAGTTATGTCAGAGACGAAATGTGCTCCGCGGTAGGGCGCGCACATTATTGTTTACATCTACTACACATAGTTCATTGGCTGTGTGTGTGTGTATGTTGTGTATGTGTGTATGTGTATATGTTGTGTTATGTGTATTTTTATATTCGAATTTGTATTCGTATTTGTATGTATATGTATATGTGTGTGTTTGTGTGTATGCGTATGTGCACGTGTATATGTATTTGTATGTCTATGTGTATGGACGAGGAGGGCTGCAATCGGATGGATGACAAAGTGATCCGTTATTGGTTATACATCGGCATATATCGGATTATAGTATTCCATATCATCTCATTTTTATTCATTTATTCTGTTCCCTTAGATGATATCAGTTGGAGATGATTAAATTTACACGTGTCTGACGTATATTATTCACAAATTTGAGAGATTATTGTATGTTAATTCTTCCATATTATCAGTCTTCACACATTATTTCCCGATAATCTTTGAGAGTACTATAAGAGGCAGTTTTTTTCGAATTCATATAACTGGGATTGTAGAAAAAGTGTAAGATACGTTGCTAATCTTTTTGAAATCATTTTTTGCTATTTAAATTTCTGATAAAGTGCAAGATATTATCGATTATAATTGAGAGATCATTGCAAGCGAAATCTTGTACGCTATATTTTCATTACTTTAATCCTGCGATAATTTTTCCTTCTTTGGCTTTCAAAATGCAGGGTTTACGAGAAAACATGTAAGTTATGTGCGCTTTGTTATTCTTTCTGAAGCCATTCCTTGTCATAAACGACTCTAAAATTATAAGATATCTCGTACGTTTTGTCTTTTTTCAGTTTTATTCTAAATTTAAATAAATATCTATTTCATTGCTCTCTATTAGTTATAATTCGGTATATATTCCATCACAACTTTGTTGTATTCCTTTTTAGTGATATAAAAGTGGATTGAAAATTGTGTGATACTATTGTCCTATTTATATTTGTTATCAACGAAATATCAGTTAAATGTTGTGTATTCCATTGTTTCATATACGAATGCGTATTATGTGTCGGGGTATCCAGTTCCCTAGCTATCGCTATGGATGCAATAATCTATCAGCTGATGTAGATCTCTTATGCACAGCACATGATCCATTATCTTATTTCAGTTCTGTTATTTCTTATTCAACTCTTGTCTCGAAGTGGTTTAAGTTTTATTGATCTCAGCGTAATAAGATTACAATTACAAAATATATAGGAACGAGCGAAAAGAAGAATTGGATCTTATTAATATTTTCAACAAAATTAGATCATTTCTAAAAAAGTATTTTTTCTTTATTGTTTCATTTTTATATCTCACTTTGGCATATGCTCATAAGCTACATCTGCCAAGTTCTGTCTAGCTGGAAAAGTTATCAGATTGTCAAATGTATATTTTTGCATGTATGAATAGATCAAAAATTGAACAAGAACTTCTAATGCGCAAAAAAATTCATAAATGTGAGATGAGATTTACAAATTCATCTTAAGATTTGCAAATATAGAAAGAGATTAATTTTGCTTATTTCAACCTGAATTAATTGAAAAACTTCAACATTGTACTTTCCAATATTAACTTTTTTGTACGGAATGATATTCTTTCATGTTATTGCAACAAATCGAGAAAAAGAATTTTCTGCAGGGAAAATTTAAAAGTGTGTAGAGAGTTTCTAAAATGTAGGCGGCAATCGAGAAATGCAGAAAGAAGTCCTGAAATCAAGAGAAGATTCGAAAACATATTTCACAGATGTATATGAATAAAAAACTGACGAAGATAAAATTGTGAAACATAATTAAAATGATAGACAGGGATATTTTTACCGGCGAATGAAAATATTTCTACTTGAACAGGATATTTTTTTTTTATCCAATGGAACGAAAGGAGCTATTATTAGGACAATGATATATCTCAATTCTGTTGAAATTTTCGGAACCCATGCGATCACGTTCATTTCATTTTCTCTCTTACGAAGTCAGTTTTTATCTCTATATATAATGTCACTTGTTATTTGGTTTGACCTGGTTCTTTCAATCAGTAATTAATTTCTTATTGTGGGATTTCATGGGAATGTTGCAATATCGTAGAATTTCGAATCGAAATTTATGTCTATAGATAGAAATTTTGCTTTTATTAAATTATCTTGCTATCTAGGCTTATTAGATATATTAAATTTCCAATGATGTGTCGAAGGATGCATTCCCAATCGTTCCACATTTTCGGTAAGGCAAGGATTTTTTATTTTCATTCATTATATTTGCTGAAATTCGTAAATAAATTAATCCTAAATTTTTCGTAAAATTTGCTCGTAATTGAGCTTGGAGAAACAAATTGTTACTGTAACACTATAAATTATTTTCATAAAAGAATTTATAAGCGAAAAAGAAAACGATGTTTCAGATGTTACAGTAGAGATTTTTTCAAATATTCAAAGCTTTATTTTTCAAAACTTCGTATTCTCTTCTAAAAGTTATTTTTTAACTCAATCTTCCTCTATACAAGTCTCATGCTTCGTCTTATCGTCACTGATACTTTGTAAAGAAAGTGATACTGACTGCTTTCAGTGATTTCTTTCTTGACCTATAAGAATTGGAATGGAAGTAACTCGGAAATATATCTTTTTTTTTTATTTTGATAAGATTCTCTCATTATTAAATATTTCTTGATTTCATTTGTTTTAGATATTTAACTTGTTAGTTTGTAATTCAAGTCGACAAAAGTTATAATTAAATACGTTTGAAACTATCGCAATTCTTTTATTGCCAAATTTCTATTTATTTGTCAGGATTTCCCTATATTTCTAGATTTAATAACAGGATAATAATTGCATACGTGCTCGGAGCTTAAAATTGTAACGCCTTTGCAAACTCAGCAAATGTGGCCTGGTGGCGGTGTCGTAATTCGTTCTTCAATAATGTCTAATTCTGCATCGAGTGGTGCCAATAGTAGTTCATCAACTGGTTCTGCTAGTGTGTGCTGCGACAGGATCTCAGCCATCATTCAGTGGTTAGTATTATGTGTCCATCTTTCTAACTATATAATATATTTTAAATTAATGATTAATAATCTTCTGTTATATAAAACAAGAATTGGATTGTCGAACTTTAATAAAATTATAAACTAATTATTAACATGGTAGGAATATCAAACAATATTAGCATATCATTGTGTTTGGAAATTTTGATTGATTATATCACTTTTAGTTGACACTTGGGAGTTATTAGCATATGTTTTACAATTCAGCAAAGTGATATTGTAAAGAGCACATGAATGATTTGAAGGTATACGGGTAAATGATCAACGTGGAGGTGCAGGGAATCAGCAACGATGGCTTGATCATCATCAAGCACAGCAGTGGAATACACAAGGTGCGCAATGGGACCACATGTCGCAGGTGCACCTCATCCATGGCCACTTGCAGCTGCTGCACAACAAGTGAGCTTTTGTCCTCGCTGAAGCAAACCAAAGAATATAGAAGTATTGGGATTCATAAGCAAATTGTGTGGGAAGTGTAAAAAATCATTTTATTTGATAATTGTTCGAGTTTCATGGATTTTATTAAATGATAATTATTATTTAAATGTCTTATTCTTGATCTTCAGGCTGTAATTTATCTAATTTTATTTCATGTCAGCACTGAATATTTGATGATCGACACTATATGTTTTGTCCATTATAGTGGCCAGGAACACCGTCACCAAATACGGAACAGGTGCTTCTACGTATGCTGAACACGCAAAGAAAAATATGGTTGGGCGTAGTCGACAAAGTCAGGTGCAAGGACGATACGATCAACAACAACATGGAATCAAGTTAAAGTAGATCAAGTGAGTTGAAGAAAAATTGATACTTTGATTCCTTTAACCGTTTTTTTTTTTTTTTTTTTTTGTTTCCAAAAGCTAGTTTGTTGTCTTCAATAAAATATTTGGATTACTTCAAACTTGATCACTGATAAACATTCAGGTTTTTTTTTCTTTGAAATAATCAAATAGGAATATATTTATTATCGTTACTAGAGTTTATTGCAGCAGACTCCCTGGGACACAAGTATTTACAGGCTTTACCAGCATACATGGTACCAATGATGCGAAATTATCAGCAGCTGAATGGTGCTCAGCCGGAGCCCCGAATACACGTTGGGCTCCACGTAAGTACTTTATTTATCGCTCTAAAATTCCATTATATATTGTTTCTGTTCATTTATTTAATACTTCATGACTTCATTTATTTGATAAAACCGAAAGTTCATCCAGCGGGATTGACAGTAGTTTTTATGGAAATGGAATATTTTTCGACGAGAATTCAGCAGCCTAAGATGGTCAACCAAAAATTTGTTATCATTAAGGTCAAATGATGTATTTTTTTTCTTATAGCAGTTACTCAGTGGCCAGTACATGCTGTTGCTACATCAAGTGCTACAAGCCCTGATTGGGCTACAGCTGCAGCAGTTGTGGCTGCCGCAGCAGCAGCGCATCATCGTCATGACATCACTACAGCGCCATGGACCAGCACTGCAATGGCACCTCATCCACAACAGCATACTACCACCGCAGGTTGGAGCAGCTTGGTGTCAAAATCGGCAGTTGGGCAACAACCATCAGCCGCTGCATTAACAAATCTCAGCGAGCAGGTTGATTTTAAGTACTTTTTTGGCAAGATATTTTTCGAATTTCTTTTTCAATCCTTTGAAAGTTGGATTTTTTTAGTTTATTTACTTCTTTTGCTTATGATTTTAGCTCTTACCAGTTTTTCAATCTTTTTCTCTCCATTTCCCCATTTCTCTTTTTTAGCTGATCTTTTCTCCTTTAAATAAATTTTTTTTCTTCTTTAAGCAGCGAAAGATCACGAATATCGTAACTTCTGCGGATTTGTCGTGTTTTTGATTGTTTTCATTTGTTAAGTGTCATTTTATTGATTACTTGGAATTTCTTTTACAGTACGATCCAAATCCTCAAACGCCTGGTCCATGGGTTGCCCCACAACCGCAAGAAATGAATAACGATATGATGTGGCATGATCCAAATCCAAAGCAAAAGAAAGTGCAACGCGATACTGGTACCGCGATTTGGGGTGATCCAGGTCAACAGATTGTAGTAAGCTGGATTTACGATTCATAATTCCAGATATTGAAATTCCTTTCGTGTCATATTTTGTTGATGTATTTATATATATATGAAAGCTAATTAGACTATTCAGATGAGAGAACATTTTTAAGGAAATAAAGCGCTGGAAAGATGCAGAAGGCGATGATTATTCACATATACAAAGTGCAATGCCGAGCGGTGGTGATTGGAACATAATTTCGATATCATCGAATGGTAGCAACATTTGTACGGGCATCAATGGTGTCATAAGCGGTGGTCCTGGTACTGGACATGGAACTAGTTCTTGCTGTTCTGCTGGAACAAATGTTTCAACTCCAACGACGACTGGGAATGGACCATGGCCAGATGGTAAGAATATAGTTGCTTGAGTTGCGTCGTTTTTTTTTTATAAATTATTTGATATCTTGAAATTTTTCGAACTGAAATTTTTATTTTTTATACACATTGGTATAAGTGAGTAAATTCCGCTGTTTCGATTTTTTCTATCATTTCCTTAAATATAAATTGCTTTTGTAGGTTCCCATCCAGAACCTTCATCAGCGGTACATCAGGAACGATGGCAACAGCAGCCGAATGCATGGAGTGATAAGGTAATGCTTGTATTCAATAATTTTCTCATAAACCTCGTTTTTTTTTTATTAGAGCTTCTAATTTTTGAGAATTGTATGATTTTCCAGCTCGATAATGTTGGTGATAACCATCATCCACCAAATCTGGTTAGTGCTTTATAATATTAGTTGTTCATTACTATAGCTTTTATCATAAAAACATCGAATATCTCATGACTTAATCTAGGGATTGTGTTGTCGCTGTTTTCTTTACCTCTCGATATCTTAAAATTATTAAAAAAATGTTGGGTGAAAACTATTGTTAATTTCGATTTAACGAATAATTACAATATTCTTTTTCAGGTAATAGGAACTCCTTCTGTAGATGGCATTGGATATATGGTCTACTAAATAATGCAGTGATTCGGTCTGATATTGGAGGAGGTAGTGGTGTTGCTGGGACAACACCTTATACTTCACTTACACAACAATTGCTGATCGGGTATGATTTAATTCAGCAGTTGTTTCGGAACCCTGACTGTCACACGAATAGATTGTGCAGTAATGTAGGCATGATTTGATCCATTTTCTTTACTGTATTCCGAAAATATAATCATTTTTCTAAAAATCTTTTATAATCAAAATTCGTTTCAAATTACTACTTATAGATTCGCATCGCAGTCAGTAAAGGTATTATTGATGTTTCGGTGCTTAATCGTCCTTTGCCGCAAAGCGCGCTGGTTGTATTAAATGCTCTTCTTCAAAAATTTCCGAAGCTTGAGCAAGCGCAGCAGGAATACCAACAAGTCATGCGTGCAATGAGCAGTCCAGCACAAAAGGTAATAGTGAATATAGGGTTATATAGGACGAGTGATTCATCTGTTGCAATATTTATGTGATAAAATACTAATAGCTAAATTTTAGGTGGAATCAGAACGCTTAGCGGTAGAAATAAGCGGCTTGCAGCACGAAATTATACAGCTGCGAAGTTCAATGAATGAATATTTACTGAAGGGTTAGAATTTAATTTGATTTCTTCTTTCTTTTTATTGTATACTGTTTATGATTGCAAGTTCTTATCGTCTTGCTTAATTTAAGTGATAGATATGATACGTATGAAATCTCATTTGCGATTTATAATTGTAAGGGATAATCATTCGAAATTTCTATGAATATTGTTTTGCATATAGGTAATGATCGATAAAGGTGTTTTCGATATCAATAAGTTCTTGACGTGACCATGCAGCAAAAAATATCCCACTTTTTTAGTTCGTTCAAATGCTTCGATTAACGGGACTTTAGTGCCTGCACAGCAACAAGATGGACAAAGCCGTCTACAGCAATGGAAACAAGCGAATGCAACGAATGCGCAAGAATGCAACAGTGATAAGGTCAGTAATTTCTCGTTAAGATCATCAAACAAAAAGGCTTTAGTAAATTCGATTCATTATTAATGGCTCGTTTGTGACGCTTTCTCTACTTACATTTTATTTACAATGAAAAGTTGTTGGTATGGCAGTTTTTACTGATTAATTTTGAAGTCCATTATAGTTCCATACATCATAGCAACATTTTAGATGTGTGCACCTTCATCGGATCCGAGCGTTTCGAGTCTTATTACCGGCACGCATTATTATCAATGGAAGGAAAAGTTGAGTGGAAAGTTGGTAGTTTGGACTGGTCGCCACCACAATCCGGAACTGGAGACAAAAGCAAGAAATTATATTTTTGAAGCTATTTTTAATTTTTCGTCTCGATTTGTTGTGTGAAATGATCGATTAACATATATATATATATATATATATATTCGCAAAAACACTATCGGTTGTTATGGTCTATACTGCTGGACTTATTTGACGATGTGCATTTTAAGAAAGTGTATTCTCCATATTTTTGATATCCAAATACACTATTGAAGGATACGGCTGATAGTATTAGCAGTTTGAATTATTAAATTTTATTTGCAGCTGTTGATATCACCGATAAAGATGATCCAAATAGCAATTCTGGTGAGAAACAACAAGGAACTTTACCATCAACTAATCAGTCTTGTAATGGTACCCCGACGCCGCAGCAATCTCAAACGCAGGCCCAGCGGTTCCAGTTCGATGATGGACCACAGGAATTTGTCCCGGGGAAGAAATGGGAGTGGAGGGATCCCAATAAGGTAGATTTTTGTTTTTATTTCAAACAATTTCATAAAACTAAATTTGATCAATTTTTACTACTGTTGAGCGTATTATGATATTAATAGCATCTTTAATTCCGTTTTTAACGATTTGTTTTTTATCACATAATCATTTTCATTTTTTGAGGTGGCAGAAGATCCGAATGCAACTCCAGGCACATGTAAACCGAATCCACTATTGACAACGGGTTCAACCGCCCAACCTTTTTATTTATATGGTGGTAGTACTAATAACAGCTCATCACAAGTTAGCACTACAACCAGTGCGTCAAATGCTGTAACTATAACGCCTAATTACTTAAATGATCTACAAACTATTAATAGGGTTATTTATTTTTATATTACATTTCTTCATATATATATATATATATCTTATGTGTCTCAACAGTTTTAAATTATTACTTCTAATATACAAATAATTATTCGAGTCGATTTCGTAATTTCAAGAATATGAATCATCTAAATTTATTTCCAACTGTTCTTTTTTTTTTCAGAGTCCAAGTGCTGGTTATCTAGGATGGAATAGTGGTACTGCTAATCCAGCTGCTTTTGCTACCGGCGACATGTGGCCCACAGTGACAACTGGTAGCGTTGCTGTGCGACAGTCTCGGGTTTCATCTGGACCAGCAGGAATTGGACCGTTTGGACATGCAACATACGAAATGGACCTGTAGGTAGTGCTGGACTCGCTGTGGGGCCTTACCAACTTCTAATTTAAGCCCGTTTGGTCTTCAGCAGCCGCAGCAACAGCAATGGTTTTTGTGCAGTTACATGGAGTAGTAAGTTAATTACTTATTATTATACTTCTATTTAATTGGTGCATGTTAATATAGTTCGTAACAGAATATCATTTATGAGGTATTTTTCTTAATTCTTTTTCATTATCGGACATCTATTTAGGAGAAACTTTCCCATTCTAATCATTATAAAAATTTTCATTTCTTTCATAATTTATCGACCTCAAGTTTCAGAACGAAAAACAAGTGCAGATGTTGTGCCAAAAGTGGGCCAAGTAGTGCAGGCATTTTGTCCGCATGGTGTTCCATTTCTTTGCGTCAAATTTATAGAGCCTGCGAGGAAATTATGCGACGATTGAAAACTGAAGCTCCATTTTGTATATGTTTCTCATTGAAATAATTTAGTTTAGAATTCGACAGCTAATTATTGCTAAAAGTTATAAGATTCTATATAGATTAAAAAAAAAATTTAGTCGAAAGTAGATATTTGTTCCTTTACCCGTTTGGTTTTTAAATTAGTATAGAAGATAGTAAATGAATTGCTTAATCTTTTTTATTGAATTTTTCATATTCAGTTATTCCAATTTAATTCAGAAATTTCTTGTTCATGATTCCTCATTTAACTGCAAAAATAATCATTAATGTCTTATTTGGATAGTGAAGCTGTCAGTTGTGTTTGCTAAAAAAATTTTTTGCAGTGCAAGTAAAAGCCATAACAGAATCGGAAATGGATCGATTATTAAAACCACGGGCGACACTATCATATGGTGGTCCTTTGGGACCAGCTGGAACAACAGCGGAACAGTGGATGTTTGGTGCTAGTACAGTTACCGCTTTGCTACCTAACTGTGCTTCTAGTAATACTGATGTTTTGCCACAGCAACCCCATTTTCATGCAGCTGATACAACTAGTGATCTTACACGACCTTTTTAATACAGTAAAAGGTGACTTCTTGATTAATACGGCATACCACGGTAAGCAGTTTTGTGAAGTTAATGCATTGTATAATGGACTACAATATTTGTTTAATATATAGCGTTTATTGTTGTGCTTTTTTTTGTTTTGTGGTATATTTCACCATGTGCTGATTATGTGAAGTTCTGCAGTATGGGATTCTAGCGTCACTGATATGTAATCAGCATTGCTATGTTACGAGCAGTATGATAGTTACATTCTTTGCAAAATGTTGCACGAAGCGGATGTTGGAAAAAATGTATATGATCTGTTGCATTTTTATGTTAGATCCTCACTTTCTTTTTCTTTTGTAGTCAGTTTTAGTTTTGCGCAGTACTGCGCAAACAGATCTTAATTTTTTAAATCATTTTTAAGGCATTAGTCATTAACCTTTTATATAACATTTTCCGTCTCATATTTATGTATTTTTTGTGCAGTAATACATTCAGTGATTCTTTTTCTCTCTGTACAGAAGAATGGATTAATAGTCTTTTATTCAGTAAATCATAATGAGTACGAAATATATGAATTGCAAAAATTATTTTATGGACATACGATGTATTTTCGTTACTTATAATATTCTCACAATTTGTGTCATTTTCCGCCTATTCAGCTTGCTTCGAACAAAAGTCTTTGCATCCATGAATGATTTCCATACTTTTGTTTTTCTGACATATGTGCAGATATGTATGTATATTTTATGATTCGTCTACTTTATCTATTCTTTCCATCCAATCTTTTACAATTCCAGTTGAATTTTGTATTCTTTATGTCTCCACAATGTGAATTCTAACCTTTGTTCATCATTCAACAGTAATTCTTAAATTATGCCAGTAATACTGATATATATATAGGAAAATCAAATAATGTAAATCAATGTTTAAAGATGAAGATAAATATAAGATAGTATATAATTAATGAGAGTGGGATAAAATTTTGCGAGTGTGAAGGAATCAGGGTAACTATAACTAAATTTAATGAAAATAAAGGAGATTCAACGAACGTTTTGTTTTATTGATTATATGTAAGAGTGAATTTTTTTCATGTTGGTTATTTTTATCTCCTTTTTCACTTACATGGATTTTATTTGCAAAAATTATTTATTTTGAAAGAAGCCGTAATGTAGTCATCTCGTCTAAAATTCTACTCTGTAAATAGAAGAATCGCCTCGTTTCTCAAAAAGAGACGACAACAGCCTCAGTCTGTTATTTCTCTTTGACATAATACTGCTTTGATATCATTATTTTTTTCTTCACTTTTTTGAAAATTTATTGTTGTGTACTTTATTCAGTGTTGTGTTGATTTATGTTAATTGGCCACGATTTGAGATTATATTGTTTTTCGTAATTCAAGATTGTTGCATATCAATATATACATTGTAAAATTTTTTTTCCGCAGGAAACGTATTGTTTATGTCATCATCCTCCATTATCTGTGATTTAGTTGCTTAACTATATTTCATAATTATTCTTCACTATTTAAAAATCTGGGAAAGCTCCCGAGGAACAAGCTGGAATCTTGACAATAAATAATTCCTGTCCGTGTGGAGGATGCTTTTGCTAATTCTCGGTAGGAGCACATCACATAGGTATTTTGATTAGGTTTGATATTAAAAAAAATCAAGTTGATTTTTGAAATTAAATTACAATTTCCAAATATCAAATATTACTTCATGAAATAAGTAACTTTTATAGCACATTTCAGTCATAGCATATTATTTACTTGTACGTCTTCAGCTCGTTGCTCACCGTCCTATTTTCTCGCAGTTATGCTCATTGCGATAAAATTTAAAAGAAATAGGACGTAACATCTATTCCCTATATTTTGTAGAGTGATTTTTATAGTGCTGCAGACATATATGCAAGTGATCGCAATCAATAACTTGGTATCTGATCACAGTTATCATTTATTCATGCATTGAATTGTATAAAAAAATTCTCAATTTCCCGTTTCATTTCGAAGAAGCTAAATTTTCATGAGTTTTCAACTATTAAAGTTTTTATTTTTTTAGTTTAGTCCACCATCAAAATTATTCAGTTGGGTGACTGGTATTTTCTGGAAGGACCAAAGACTTAAGGAATTTTTTTGTGTTTAAAGAGAAGGCTTAATTTTCTTATGGTTAAGAGGAATCTGTAATTATTGAGTAAAATCACTTTGATATCATCGCAAAGCCCCAGTTCTGAGATATCCTGTGATCAGAACTAATTCTTGAATTCATAATGGCCTGAATCCGAAAATTGCTAAAGTTGTAATATAAGGGGACTTGTTGGGTTGGTTGGGTTTTGCTTTTGTTGATTCTAAGTTTTATTCAAGTTTGGGGATTTCGCATCAGGTGTACTTCATTCGTTCTGCTCTTGTCTATTGCAGTATATTTTTTCCACTTGGAATTGTTTGTTTCATGATATTTTCAATTCTGTATTTTGTTGAAGTTTCTTTTGAAGAATTTTCACCAGGTGTATTTGTTTTGTTCTGCTTTTTTCTATTTGGTCAGATTTTTTTGCCATGCTACACTACTGCTACTGATAACGTATAGGCAATATTAATTTATGCTCTCTCCTTCTCTTTGTTTTAATCATATTTTTCTCAGTCATAACTTATATAAATTTTAACATTGCTATTCGTATCTTTTATTAAAATCATGGTTTTCCGGCAGATCTTCATCATTTGTTGCATCTATTTATTCAGTGCATTTTGCTGAATCCTTCCATAAGTTTTGTTTTTGCCAATTTTTTGCCTTCATTTGCATGTCGAGTAGTGTGCGTTGCATTATATCCAAATTTTAGAATTGGAAATTTTCATTTAAAATTTTGGTCAGTGGTTCATCCTTCACACGTTTCAATTGTACATAATATATAATAGTTGTTTGAATGTCATATTTTCTGCTTTATGCTTATGCCATACCAGAATTAAAAATAAGCTGAGCAGTACCAAATATTTAATGTCAGCCAATATTGCGTCCTTAATCATATTCCGCTAATTTTTTTTTTTTATTATAATCGATGTATTTTACTTTTCTTCTGCGATCTTCTTACATTATTTCTCATTGCTTTCTGATTTATTAGAGACCACTGTGCGCAGATAAAAAATTTTGAAAGATATTAGAAGTGTTAAGTTAGCTTTTCCTGAATCTCATCAATGTAATGAATCATCATTTTCATAACAATGTTGAAAATTACAATTGAACGAGACATGTCATAACTTTATGCATGAACGTTTGAGAAGTGCTTGTCATACCGATCTTCGATAATTTTTTTTATCAAAGTTTGTTTCGTAATTTTTTTTTATACTCGAGCTATTGTGATCGCAATTTTTCGTAGTGCAGTCATTAAATGTTTCGCATCTGATCACGTGATTTTCTAATTATAAGTATTTCTTTCCTAGTTGTGAATTATCACGCTTTTATATGCTCGTTATTACAATAATAAAGCTACGCAACATTTACGGATATTTTCGCTGATCACATGGACGTTTAGTTGGCATTACGATATCTTTAAATAAACCCAAATTTGTATGCTTAATTCTTAATGCAGGTTAAATGCATCTATGATGATTTACAGCTACTTCATTCATAGTTATTTACATGTTCAGGCCTATCGTTTTGATTTATTAAACAATTATTTTAAAAATTAATTTAATTTAGCATAATATTTCTGTTTAGTCTTTTTTTCTAACAAAATCGTACTGTGCTATATTCATGCTCCTATTACTATTTAAATAAATATGGCTGATTGAATAGTACAGTTTATTATTTTACGAATAGATTTATCTTTCAATTTGTGGTTGAATGTATGAAGTTGAAAATTTGATATTTCACTGTTTTTATGCTAATTCATTTGCAGTAACTTTTTTCTCTGATATTTTGTTGTTTATGGAGGAAAAATTTGAGCAAAATTTATATTTTTGCAAATGCGTCGTTATTACTGTTATATGTGTTTCATGGCCACGAGTATTATCGTTGTTTCTTATGAATATGATTAGTAACTTATAGAACAATATTCGTCAGATATCATTCTTTGATTTTCTTTGAGAATCAAACGTCACTGTCGTTCTTATGGTAAATTTCGAAAATTATTGATTGATTTTCAGTAATTTACATTTGATTGTTTTCTGCTGCTATAGTGGCGTTTTATTATGTATACGTTCTTATTATTATACTCTTATCATTTAGCATTATTAAGTTTCTGACTTGTATCGGGATAAGCACCAGCAGTTTTATTTGTTCTTTCTTATTTCTCTGTTGTTTCCGATAATTCTTACTTATTTTTGTCGTAAATTTTGCATAACTTTATTATTATTTCCGGTATCCTTGCTTCATTTTCATGATTTATTGCCATTATAGCGATCTTTTTGACCGAGATCAACTTTAGTTTTTCGCCTTTATGTAATATATATATACATGCATGTATATGTATACGTATATAAAATAAATTCTGCATAAATTTTTTGATTAATATATTTTTATGGAAAATATCGAAATTAATGAGCAATAAGTAGTTTATGCTTATTAATCACACAGACTGAATGAAATTGAAATGATATTTCAAAGTGGGAAGGATATCAGGAAATAGAGATGAGAAAAAAATAGATAAAAAACTATTTCGGGAAATCTGTGAATCGTAATGTGTAAGAAGTTATTGTTGAAACAGGACAAATTTTGTAAGTATCTCACATTTGTTTACTATATCATATAGGTAATGAAAATGTTCGTATTTCGATAGGAACGGATCTGTGTGTTAATTTATTATTCGCTACTTGTGGCTATTATTGAGTGGACATCGAATCCAATAAGCGATATGTTTGCTGATGCAACTCTGGCTGCAATTTTGCACGCTCAGACAAATCCAGTGCATGATAAAAGTAGGTTTATGAATCTGCTTATACTTTTGCTGATAATCTTGTATTTCGAGCTTTCTCTTTTGTTAACATTTTTATCTATAACAGTGGTTTGCTATGTATAACAAAAGATAGATCAAAGGAACCTAGAATTGCATGGATTTTATCGTCGTTTTTGTATGTCTCTTTCGTTTTGATCAAAGTTTATTCAATATAATTATTTTTAAGGTAATGACTACTTCATTTAACATTGATCTTATTCGATCACCAGAGTTGTTTTCGTAAAGCTTGTGAGAAAAGTCTAATAACATATTTATCTCGTTTTCGCTTTTTTCTTGGCTGCTTTTTCATTCAGATGTATAGAAAGATAATCAAAATTTCTATTTTGTTTTGCTGTTTTCTCATCTGCACATTTTAGACCTTACAAAATGGAATGTAAAACCCAATGAAATAGAATGTTTAATAAAAACATTGGGTGAACTTTGTGGTGATCAAGCAATTATCCGGAAAGCTGATAATGCAATTGAATTGGAAGTAGATGGATAAAAAACTAGAATAGATCTGAACACAATGGCATATTATTGTGTCGATCAGTTGTTACATCATTTGATCTCTTCTGTATGTCAGAAAATGTTGAATTCCGTTTTACCGGTTTGCACTTTCGATTGTTGCGAAATAATCATTCTTTGAAAGAATTTGTATCTTTTTCATGATAAATTAGTGGAAACTCTCTGTAGGATGGGTAGAGAAATGATTAATTTCCAGACTGCCACTTGTGTTATATTTTATTTTTCTTATAAAATTTGTTTTAATTTTAAAAACCACAGAGATCGTAAGAATCATCGAAGCTCTACGATACTATTCAAATTTGACGCATTAACAGCTGGTTGACTCTATTATGTTCGTCGAATCGATCGGCTATTTAAAATTTCGAATTTGAGCTACCTGCTAAATTGTAGTGATGATTCGTCGACTTTTATTCCTAATTCTAAATATTTTCATGCTTTAAATTATTTGGAACTCTTAATAATGCTTTCATCCATATTTTGTAAAAGAATAATTCCATTGGGTACTGATTTCAAAAATGAAAATGTCCATAAAGTGACTAAATAATCTGAAGAATCTGCGTGGACGCCAGAGATGATTCTCTTTGTAATCATAGATTTCTATATTTTTTTAAAAATTGTTGCAAGATTCTCATGATCAAGCTAGATGGAGTTTTGTGTTACCGATATTTAAATGAACAGAGTTTGATCATTGTTATTGTCAAAGATAATTCCGGTTGCTGTTTTCTTTCGCAGTTTTCATTGCCAACTATTACTTTTATTTGATTTGTTTTTTAAATACATAAGTGATTCAGAGATAAAATTTGTGATTACAGTTGATATTTCGTTGGTGATAATTTCTTCTTCCATTTTGCTAATTGTAAAATTGAATTGATGCTTTTATCATTATCATTATCTCTGCATAAATTAATGGTAGTATGAAGTCATTTTTATTCTAAATATAATCGTATGATTTGAACTGTTTCTGTCCATCGAAAAATGGAAATCATTCCGCTATTACTGAAAATAATAAAGGCATTCATTTATTTCGTACCTTCTGTCTCATATAATGTAATATTTCCGCGGTATTATGTTTTAATCTTTGAAAAAAAGAAATATTTCAAATTTGACATAATGCAAGACTTGATATAAGAGATTTCTGATTTGAAGTTTTTAATCATAATTTATCATTTACCTGGAAAGAATGAACAAGCACTGAATATAGATAAGTATTGTCAATGAGTATGCCAGTGGTTATTGGTTTAAA
Organism: Dirofilaria repens; assembly: GCA_008729115.1. Taxonomy (NCBI): domain Eukaryota; kingdom Metazoa; phylum Nematoda; class Chromadorea; order Rhabditida; family Onchocercidae; genus Dirofilaria; species Dirofilaria repens. The sequence goes on from SNRZ01000098.1 coordinate 42,522, forward strand.
AACTCTTTTTTCTGTTAAAATTCTGTAGATATTTACATTGAATTTAGCTAACAGTGGAAGGGAAATGAATTTGAGGGATGTAGAATTAATTGAATGATTTATGGTTAGAAAATTGTTTAGTTATTCGTTTGGTACTGAGCTATTTGGAGTATCGCGAAATTGAAATTTGCGACAACACCCACTTTAGATAAGAACAAGTTCTAAATACAAACCTTAATCCTCTCTGCTATATATTTAAAAAACTTATTTAAAGCTTTTTTTCTTTCCCCTCCTTTAGGAGTGTTGTGAATTTCAATTTCGCGAGACTCCAAATAGCTCAATACCAAACGAATAACTAAACAATTTTCTCACCATAAATCATGCAACAAATTCTACATTCCTCAAATTTATTTCCCATTCTTCCATGTTAGCTAAATCCATATCTTTGTCCAGATATGCATCTTTATCGACAGCTGTCAATCATCTATTGTTATAATGCTTATACTGTAACTAATTTTCTTTCTATATGTTATGTGACAACCGTTTTTGTGCTTAATGAAGGCCACTCCCACTTCCTAATACATATAAACCCTATATGTATTATATTGTATTAGCCGGGGATCGACTGTCACCAAAAGAATTGCGGCAACTACTCTGTACCGACTTTTTTTGCTTTACTGGCCTTCCTTGCTTTACTTGCTTTTCTCAATAATACAATTTTTGTTGTTCAACTTGTATCACCACGATAAAATTTGATATCACAAAAATCCCTTTGTCGCATCAAACCAGCAACTTCAACTCAAATAAGCGATCGATCTTTCTGTTCAGAAAACTTACGCTGAGACCCCAAATACGCATAATTCTCTTTGCAATAAATATTATAAATTATGATTACGATAAATCGAAAATTAATAAATGAAATTTTAACTTGAAGATAGAATTTGTTTAATTTTATATGTAGTTTGAGAATCTATTTATAAGCACAAAAAATCTATTGAAAAATGCTTACAGTAAATGTTAACTTTGATAAGAATTAACAAATTTTTTACTCATTCAATTTAAAGTTTAGCATAAACCTAGAAAAAAAATTTTCTAAACATTTTTTCAAAATTAATTGTCAACATTTATTTTTGCAATTTAAAATATTTTTATTTTCTGGTTCCTTAATTCCACTAATTTTTTTCTTCTCGTTAATTAGGGAAAAATTAATTAATTTAAATAAGCATTGTCTTAATTATCATTGATTTAGATTAATTAATTCTCAATAAAATACTATATTGACTGTACTAATTAAATTAGTTAAAATTAATTAATTTTTAATGAACATTGTTCTATTAATCATGTTGATTAATGGACATTGCCTTATTAATTGTGTTAATTAAAATTAATCCTTAATCATTATAGTAATCATATCAATTAAAATTAAATGATTCTTAATAAATGCTGCTATATTAATTACATTAATCAGAATATTTTATATCATGAAATTGTTTATTATTTACGTTTGTTTATTATTTTATAGCTTGCTGTTCTAGATTAAATTTGAAAATAAATTTTAATAATTTTTACTTATTTCCATTAATTTTATGAGAAAATCTTTTTCAAATTTTATGAAAATACCAGTTAAAGAAATTGAATATAACATTCATATTTGGAATTTCAACTAAATTCATAAAGTTTTTTCAAAATTTTATTGAATTAGAGATTTCGATTATATAATTAACATCAATAGAATGATAATCAGTGCATTTTATATTTGTATTTATATATTGTACATATTAGCAATTTTATTTTGAACTATATTATAATTTCAGTTTTTTTTGATTTTAATTATTTCTTCTACACATTGATTACCATATTATTTCCATTATTATCACTATCGCTATTACTATCATTTATTATCATTATTATTACCATTACTATTATTATTATCACTTTTATTATTATTACTATAAAATTTAAATGAATCTTCTCCACAGATTACAAACTTTTCTGTGTTAATTAGTAATTTTTAATTAATAATTTTCTTTATCACAGTTGATTTATCAACAAATTTCACAATCAAATATTATCATAATTTGTTTGTCAACCATTTCATCATTTACGTCTATATTGCACAGATTATTTGATAAGCGATGTATTGTTTTCAGTTGAGAAATAGCTTAAAATTTAATGAATTACATATTTGAATTTAAGAAAAATATGTTGACGTGATTTATTTGAAATTGAGGGATGATAAGAAATAACAAAAAAAAAAAAAACCTAAGCAATCGTTTGAAAGTTCAAAATCTTTTTAGTGAAAAAAAAAAGAAAAATCACTATTTCATTGGTTTTTTTGTTCCGGAGACTAAGATTATGTTGAGAAATTATTTTATATATTAAATATTTGGAAAACTTTTTTTTTATAAATTTTAGAAAAACTATTTCATATTCAAATATTTGGAAATTTTTTTAAATGCTAAAATATTTCTAAAACAAATTTGTTTGAAATATTTTATTGCTTTAACAATCATATATTATTGCTACCAATTTGTTATCGTTTTTTTTTGCATATTTTTTTCAGCTACTTTTCACTTTTAATTCAATAAAAATTTTAATTCATAAATTTTAATTCGTTATATATCGAATTTTCGTAGAATTTTCTAAATAATTTCATTTTCTTCATAAATATTGATCATTAAATATATAATTCGTTGTAGCATAAAGTATTAGACAATTCATCGATGAATAATTTGTTGCTGTTAAAATTTTGAAACAATCAATTTCATAATAATCTATCTAAAAGTTTATAACCAATTTCATATCAATATATATATGAAGTTTATTTCATCATAAGCTGACTATATATTATTATTACGTGAATATATTATTATGATATGAATATATTATTATTGCTGACTATATTATTAGTATTATTATTATATGCCGTTGATCGTTCTATCAGATGAAAATAATTTAGAAACATTTCCAAGTTCCACGAGTCAGGTTTATTTGATTATTTGATACTGCAACTTTCTCTAAACACTAGTTATATACGCTTGTCAAATAAAGTTGATAAATGATTAGTAATTAAAAAATTATATTGTCGAGAAAAAAGATTATTTGGAATGATTGTAGTAATTAAATTTGCTTTATAAGTTTTTAGGAAATTGTACTTATGAACGATTCATATAGTATTTTATGCATATACAAATGGATAAGGATAAGCAGCAATCTGTGAAAGGTCATGCTTTTAATTATTTATCAAATTATATTCTTAATGAACGTAATAAAATTTCATAGATACATTAATGAACTTGAATGATTATATGCAGTACCATCTTTATTCCTGCCATTTTTCTGGAATTTTGATATCGATTTCGTTTATTGTAAATTGTATGCCTATATGTGGAATTTTCACTGGTGGAACCAATTTATATTATTGATCTAGATGAAAAATGGTGCAAAGAACGACAAATTACAAACACCACATTGTTGAGAACTGGCGAACAATGTTCCATCAGCAACAATACTAATGAAATTATGCAAATTTTTGAGGTGAATTTTTAATAAGATCAAATATTTTTAAATTGGTTTCATGAGATTTTGTAAATACTCATGCTGGAGAAGAAACGGAATGAAAAGGGATAGTAAAGATATGGTGAGTTAATTTATTGTTAATGTATTGATTTTTCTCTTTCTGATGATGACGCGTTTTTTTTTTCAGTTAGTAAAATTCTAAGTTTTTCCCATTCTGTTTTTACATTCATATTTATTTTATAATGTACTGCAGTTGAATTTGAATGCCTTTATGCCTTGCTTTGCTTCGTTGCCAGTTATTTTCCAGTATTTCTATACATTATTATTGGAAAGTCTACTATAAATTAGAATCCATTCGAACTAAAGGTTGGAGAGAATGGTTAGAATGCAGTTGGCATCTGCTCGCAAAAAGTAAAAAGGATAGAAATTTTAAATTGAAAAAGTAAGTCTTTTCATTAAAAAGCACTCATTTTGAATTATTTTTTGATTGTTTTTGTTGGTGAGGAAAACAGAATTGTCATAACAGTATTACTGCTAATTTAGCTTGATTGAAATTGAATTAATAGTTGAATGATTCTCATTAGGAACTTTTATTGTTTGCTGTAGAGTAAGAATACTCGAACGAGAGCAAATCGAAATATTTCTCTTAATTTTTTTGAAAAATAACAGCTATATTTCAATTGCTTTTTGCAGAATATTGCTAGCTTACATTACTGCATGCAATGTTGCACTAGCGTTATTGTTTGAAACAGGGTTGTTACAAATATCATCTATTACACTTCATGTTATAATACTTAATACTGCTGGCTATTTTTTTACTACATTTTCTGCAAGGTTCGAATTTGATAACGTTTTTTTGTTTGTCCTGTAATAATTATACTTTGGTGCCTTCTGAGTTTTTCCCTAAAATTTGGCATACTTTATCATAGATTGTTCAATTTCATCTGGCTAAACACCTCTTCCAGTAACTATTTAATAAATTAGAGTCTCGCTCGTTAACGAAATAAGTCAATTAAGCTAAAATGTTTTTTTTGAAAGAAATATGGATATTTACATCTGTATTTTTATAGATTTATTCATTTATGACTGTCTTCTTTATTAATAAACGAAGATTGAGCAGTTAGACAACTACATCAATGAACTTTTACTGAAACTTTAAAAATATACTTCGCATCTAGGTTTCCTGAAATTCATGGAGTCCTTAATTTAATCTTACATTACATCTTTGGTTAGGCATTCATTATTCTTTGAAGAACAAAAAACGATTATTCTCCAGAGGTAACAATAAGGAAGAAATTCACTTTCCTTCAATTTCTCTGTTTCACCTCAGCACAAAAGTCGGGTAACATTTTTCACGGAAGGCCGTGAACTGTTTATGGGGACTGAGGATTAGCTAGCTGGAGATTCTAAATTCCTTCGGTTTATTGGTTTGGAAGTCAATGAAAAAAAAAAGGTTGCATTTATATTCACTGCGGAAAAATGGATAGATCTATTGGGATAGAGTTTACTGGTCAATGTATAGAATGCACTGCTGTGGAAAAAAAATTATATATATAAATTTTGATAAAATATAGATTAATTAGGAAAAGCCTAATCTTTTTCTTGAGAAGGATAGAAAAAGATTGAGTTATTCTCCCATTGTAAGATTGTGAGCCTTCAGTATTCCAGTTTTCTGGATTGATGCGTAATGGAATTACAAAATGGTAATTACAAAAACAACTTTTGAAAACGAGAGACAAAAAGATTTTCACAGCAGAAAGTTGAGTATCCTTTATTTTTTCAACTGTCACCATAATCAAGTTTACTCTACCTGTTTACTCTCCTTTAATAATTTAAATCATCAATCAATAAGCGAATGAGTCACTTATTTTGCTGAATTCTTATATGTAAAAACGATCATCAAATTCACAATCTTCTTATTTATGAAGTTGTATTCGGAAATCCGAATTTTTCTTACAGTATAAAATGTTAAGACCAAGAAAATCTTTTTATGTGAATTAAATGATTTATTATGTATAAGAATTGGAATTTGGTTGCTTAAAAGAGCAATTTATATGATTGACTATTATTTGTCTTTATTGTACTAGCAGTCGTCATATATCCCTGATTATTTTAATTCATCATTTTATGATTAGATTAAACATCAACTAATTTGTCTTCCTATTAACACCTTTAAAAGAATTCCGAAATAATCTATATTTATTGTAAGTCTAAAGTTTCTTGTTTTAGTCAAGCCATATGCGCAATACTTTAATTTTTGTTCAGTAGTTGATATCAAATACTCATAGTATCGCCCAATTACAATAGTATATATAGCGACTTATTTCACAAGTAGGATTTTTATTCGTTTCTTATTCTTATTGCCTATTCGACTCGAATAACGAGTCAATTTTTTACCAGCTGTTATAACAAATTTGCTAACATACTGACTCTCCAACTCCATCAAATTCCCGATTTTCCCAACTAAAACAGCGCTTCATTTCAATCATTAACTACGGAATACTCCAGAATGTCATTTCAATCATCAACTCCGGAATACTCCGGAATGTAATAAAAATTCTTAATTATTCATTCAACTCCAGAAATTGTATCTCAAGTGATACAAAATCTATTGTCACAAATCACAGCATAGACTCAAACAACATTTTCGGTGATACAAAATATTTTATCCAATCAAAGTCCCATCAAACCTAATTTGCAAAACTAAATAAAACTTTTATAACAAATTGTTCTAGCCAAAGTAATGTCTTCTGTTGACTCCACCGATTCCTTCAATATAATTACTCAAAATTTCGTATTATAAACTCATTGTTTGTTCTAATCAATCGCCATATGTTATTTAGATTATTGTTGGTGAAACGATTTTCATACATGTTTTTATTTATACAATTGCTTCATTTTTATTTTGGATTGTTGCTTTTTATTTCTTCAGCCATGGCAAAAATGATTGGACAGTAAGTAAACGCTTTACTGCATTTCACTTATATTCATTTTTTATCTTTAATTGGCAATGTTTCTTATTATAAAAAAATCATCAAAAGCAAAAGAATTTAAAAATGACAAGTCAAAAGAATTTGAAGAGAGGAGTTGAATGAATAATTAAGAATTTTTATTACATCATTACAGCTATAATTGTACTTGCCATATTAATATTTGTAGTTATTCGAAAATTTCATTAGGAAATTTAAAAAGAAAAGAGATTACGCAATTGTTTTATTTAATATCTACATCTTCGATATATTGCGTCGTGAAGCTTTTATGTCCTGTGACGTTTTTACTAAATTTATATACTTCTGGAATTCAGCTAACAGCAGCAAGAATCGAGCTTTCGCTGAAGGGTGTATAGAGTTCGATTATTACGATTATCACGATATGTGGCATTTTATTTCTTCCTTGGCATCGTTCTTTTCATTACTCGCTATTGCCATACTCGATGATGATATCATGGTTTCTAATGTTGATCAGCAACCAATTTCCATTTTCTAAATTCTTGTTTACTGCAGAAATTAAATATTCTTTTTCAGTATTATGTATTTCCGTTATTCTACTCCTCAAGTACCTCTTTTACTATTACAGTGAAAAATTAAATCTTTAGTCACTTATAAATGCATTTAAGGTTAATCACAGTATAAAGTATCATCGATTTTACAAAAAATACTATTTCGAAACGTTTTGCTTTACTATCACTCATTCAAAACAAACATAAATCTTTTAAAAAAAAATTGGTTGCTGAAAAAAATTGCTTTAGCATTGTGAATAACAGATTTATGCAACAAAAAATTAGTCAGTAATTCCTCCATTTCATTCGACGCTTCTACCAAGAAATGCTGTTATTCTTATTAATTGACGAAACAATAAAATCTTTGAGGTGTGCTTTGGCAAATTTTAACATTGTAGCATATCTTTCGACTCTTCATTATTTTTCGTCGAATAACTTTTTTTCTTATGTTTATGTGCTCTATTTTTTGTTTAGTGACAATACTAAAGATTTTGTATTTTTTTTTGGAAAAATAAGAGTCATTCACTACAGGTGTCATCAATTATATGTAAAACTTGTCTTCAGTGCAAGAGAAATAAAATGACGATGAAGCATGATTAGATTCTTTTTTATTTTTACAAATAATTATAATCTGGCGAGGGAAAAAGAAATGATAAATGGAAGGAATTCGTCTCTCTGGGAAATTACATTGACCTTCTTTCCAAAACTGTTATAAATTAGATGAGCGATGTCTCAGCAAGCAGCCAGCAAAATTCAAAGCTTCGTCTCTCTTTTCTCAAGTATCTTTCTTCGAAAGAGTTCCCCTTCCTCGGAAGAAACGGAAATGTTCGACTCGATCACTTTCGCCTTATGCTGTATTCTGTTACACAATGTATTATGCTCAAAATGGATTTATCACGAACCTGCTGGTGACTGGAACGTTGGTAGGTTACAATTCTCTGCTTACAGCTATCGAATAAAATTTAAGTTGAGATTTAACTGGAATATCTGGATCTGTGAAGCTACTAATTACCATTTGAATAATGGACTGCTGTTGCGTCTAATTCCTGCCATTCTTATCTAATCAATTCTGATTCACGAGTAATGTATGTTTGTTTTTTGCAGCAGTCGTACATATCAAACGAATTTCTAAGTCTTTTCTTAGAAATTACATTCATATAATTTCAAAAATTTGTGGAATATTTAGGACAGCGTTGGGGAAAAGATGGTATTGTGTGGAGTGGTTTCAGTACATCAAAAAGTGGAAAAACTGATGCAAATAAATATAGCGATAAGAGATACAACTACGGTGACAGGGATCATGCTGGTTTTGCATACGGAAGTGAGGGATCCGCAGATGGATTTTCCGACTTTGCAAAACACATTGCCTATGGACGAATAGCTGATGCGGTAGAAGCTGGAGAACATTCACTTGCTGGTAAGAAAGTTGTAGATTTTAGTTATGGACTTTTATTCGAAAATAAACTGAAATCAACTTTATGGATATCCTGTAAACATTGTTTCCTTCATTTAAGGAGCTGAAGGACACAAAAAATATTCATACTTTACGCAGGGATCAGGGCCACATGGATTTTACTCCAAAGGATATTGGGGAACCAATGGTAAGTAGCTGGTTCAGAATTATAGCACTATACTGATATGAAAACTCTAGTTTGAAATTTTTATGTTCAAAAAGTGTAATCTCATTTTAAAGGACTGAAGTCAAAGATACATTTTCTGTATATAGTTCAGGTATTTTCAAATTATTCGCCTTATTTTGAGAAATGAATAACAAATTTGATTTTAATTTCATTTAGGTTACGATCACGAAGCAACAAAAAAGACCATGTAAAAGACAATAATTACGGTGGCTTTAAGAAAGGCTACAAACATGCAGGTGCTGATCACGGCTTGGCACATTCTGCTTGGGATAAGATCACACATGGTAAAGATAGCGTTGGACATGCCTATAATCATGGTAATTGGAAGCAAGCTGCCAAGGAATGGAGCAAAAGTGATCGCGAAGATGGATGGAACGATTCCAGTAATGAATATGTCCATAATTACCATCATTATAGTGGAAACTGGAACTAATCAGGCAATGTTTAGATCAATTTTAGATTTTCACTTTATAATCTCATTTAAATTCACATTTCTTACAAGTTTATGTTTTGTTTGTTTCATGAAAAATATATTACTAAAATTAAAAAAGTAATAAATGTATCCAATTATATTGGAGATCGTATATGAACACCTCGATATGTGAGCAAACACACATAAAGGACAATCAACGATTAAATACTGAGAAATTTAGAAAGGATGCTAAAGGTTTTCCAATTAGGATGATAAGATCTGATAATATCTGTAACAAAAACAGTGAGACCATAGCTATTAAATTTATGTTTATTCAAATCGACAAAATCTTTAGAAAATTAGTTAATGATTTCCTTTCTCCAAGTTAAATTGTTTTCGAGAAAATCATTTTGACCTTCCTTATGTTACATGTTATGAGCAAATGCCATTATTAATGTGCCATAAATAACCCGCCTTCGAAAAAAATTGCGTGCGGATCACAAAATCGCTGTTTGGAATGTCACAATTTCAACAGGCCATGATTTGCAATCAATTTCATAAAAACCTCATTGGAAACGACGAATAACTAGAAAGTGTAAAGTTTTAGGATGTTTTGCTTGTTAGGAGAAGGTTCGCATAGTATTTTCATATTCCAACTTCCATAAACTCCATTTTCAACCTTATCAATGTAAATGCTTTTTTTGTGATATTTTCAGTTGGAGTATGTGTTATAATATTCGTTAAGAATTAATTTAACCAGTGAGCTAATTAATACTGTCTTGAAGTGCATGATTTTTGATGATCTTGTTTCTTTTTTCGAAACGTATGATTTCTGATAATTCTTGATAGCCTTTCTTATTTTGAAGCGCCAAAGATCACTGTGGTAATTTGAATGAGGAGGAATAAATCTTTTACAAAATGGCGTTAATAAAGATAACATTACTGCTGTTGGTATTAATTCGTATGCAATTATTTTTGGGAGAAAATCCGAGGACATGGATGGATGTATCGTTTCGCATTAATAAACTAAATTTTATTTGTCTAAAGCTGTACATCATCTTAGCGATAAGGCGCTGATCAAAAGTTTAAAAGTAAGATATGGACTTGATTATAAGATATTTGCAAGTTAAAAGAACTGTCACCCATAATTCATCCTAAACTGAAATTTCTCTACTATATGGGAATTCAAATTATCTTGATTTTTTGATTCCTTTTCTTTATTTTTAGGATGAATTGGATAAATTTGATTTGCTTTATTTGTCTGCGAAATCAACAAATATAAAAAATGAGGAGTTAGTGTTGGAAGAGGTGGACAATAAGCTTATGCAACTCCTTGAGAAATATAGTTTGGAATCAGCAGTATATGCTTATATAAAGGTATAAAATGGTCGAAAGTATTTCGTTTAAAGAATGTACTTTTAAGATGTATGTTGTGCACCATGTTTGCTTATTTTCAATTTCCTTTAGATTTCTTCTATCTTTTATGAAAATGCTGAGTGAATGAATCACTTTTGTTGCTCGAGAAATCTAGACTCAAATTTTTAATCTATATATTGGGAAAAGTGTTTTAGAAATATAAATGGCGGAATGAAAAAGAAATGAATGAACAGAACAGTGTCTTTAAGGAACTTTAATGATCCAAAACTGCAAAATGCCGCCAAAATTTGCGTTTTTCTAAAACTGCACTGAAAGGTAAATTTTTCTTGTATGTTCATATATGTGTGTATTCTTATGTATATGTGTGCAATCATTATGGGATGAATTTTAGTTGATTTATGTTAGAATATTCACCTGAATTTATAATTTTTATAAATAAATTGTTGCAGTTCTTCATAAGGAACTTAAGGATCATGAAGAGAAGTTGAAGCAGTATGAACAGAAAGTACAACTGTTCAATGAATTCAATAGCAATATTTTAACTGAAAATTCTTTCGAAATGAACGATAGATTAAATCGTGAACTGAAAGTGCATTATAATATAATGATATTTTGGATTCTTATGATAAATTGCATCAGAAAGTTGCACAAATGTCGGAAAGTATTCAACAATGAGAAAGTTGAAAATTTGTGGATTTGGTTTGATTTACTTATCATGCTTTGATCATTCGATTTTATAATTGCTATCGGGAATGTTAATAGCTTTTTCTTTTTTTAAAAATGGCATGTTTTAATTTTATTTTTTTGGATTTTTGGCAGAAAAATTATTTCTGATTCTCTTTATAAGTCGGAACTAATTATAAACAAAGCAAATTAATTTCATAAAATGTAATACTCATCGAATTTCTTTTGCCGTTTCTTTTTTTTTAATTAAAATTTTATTTGGTTTGTTATGTTTTTGCCAACCATGGAATGACACTGTTCAATTTAGGCAATACAAAATTCAAACTTCACGGCATCAGAACTGAAATCAATATAAGTAGAACTAAATCATTTTGGTAAAAGGCTTGAAAAGATGAAATATCACGATGAAGAACTTAAAATAGCGAAGGAAGAACAAGAAAAATTGGGCAAACTCAATATGTTCGACGAAGATGTTAATAGTTTCGAGGAAGAAAATAAGCGTTTGATAATAAACTTCGGAAATTGGAGAATTATTTGGAAACAAAAATTATTCATACAGAATTGTAAATATGTTTCGCACACTCTTCATGTATGTTTCTATTAGTACTATTGTTTATATATTTTCATAATAACATCAATGTCAGCAAGCGAAACAAGTTTTAAATCAAAAAAATCGTCCAGAATGAAAAAGCTCCCGATATTAAAACATTTCTATACAAAGTAAGGAAATGTTCAACTAAGCGTTGTTTACAAATAGCTTCATACGTTAACCCTTGTAGAGTATGGCAGTAGCGTATTGAATCTTTTCTGTGTTATCTAGCTTCAGGGTTTAGATCCGTATCCATATGTATTACGTACATTTGCATTTGACATCTCTATATAACTGTACTTTTCATAACTGTAATTCACAATTCATTTATAACTTTAGATTTATAGGATCATTATTATAGTTTTTTCTGCAAAGTAAAAATTAAAATGTGTCTTGAAACGAGTCAAAACGTTTGTTATTAGGAAGTAAACTTTGTAAAAAAGTAATGGAATGTGAGTGCTATATTTCAATAAATAAAACTTCAAGACACATATTTAATTTTTGCTTTGCACTTGGCATAAACTGTAATTAACAATTTAAAGAAAAATTGTGTTGTAAAAAGCGTCGTTCATGTTTTCATGAATAAACAACGATTATAAAGTTTTGCCCAGACATTATGAACATATCATCATCACTATGTACAAATAATAAAAAAATGAATTGAAAAGTAACAGCAGCTAGACAGGAATTTTATAGACTTAACGAACAATTTTTTTCTGAGAAATTTCTTTTTTCTGCAATGTACATGAATTATTTCTTTAATGCAGGCTGTTTAAGGATTTTGAAGCATTATAAATTTCATTTTTAAAAAAATCCAGTTTTTATGTTCTCCTATTTAATTTTTGTTTTTCAAAAATAAGGAAAATTAGCAAGCGAACGATAACAACTATTGAAGAGCGATAGCAATCGCTCTAGGTTTAGCTAACCAGCAGTAATCGAGCACTAGTAATTGACCAGTGCTAATTTCCGAGATCATTCAATAAGGATTATAGCTCAAATTATAATTTCAATTCCACTTTTGTACAATCAAAAATTATTCGTTTAGAAAAAACTAGTTATTATGGTTAACTCAGTTTAAGATTAAATTTGTGCAAAAGATATTATATCTTTATTTTTTTCTTTATCTATCTGATAAATGTAAAAAAAATTATGAAAACTGATGACAAACAGAATTAATCAATTTATTTTTCCTTAGGTTTTTTTCTTTATTATTATGCTGTTTTAAGGTTGCGATTTTTCAGCATTAGTAAATCTAACAATGTCAACGTGAGGAAGAAAACAAAGTCAAAATTTCTCAAAAGGATTTAACAAAATTCTCGAAAGAGAGGCTTACTTGATCATTTTGATTGGGATTTTGCCGCTGGTTACTGTAGGTAAATGTCAATTCCAGGTTGCGGAGTGTAATAATTGGGTTGTTTGGAAATGATATCACCATATACGAGGATGCATTAATGTTCGACTGATCGTAGTTACTTTTTTGTTGAGCATTGTCGATATGCTTAAGATAAACGAAAAACTGTGGAATTCCGAAGCAAAAATAGGAAAAATTCAAGATAAATTATTATCAAAGATTTTAATCTATATTTTCGAATTTAAACAATATTTAAATGTGTTTTTAATTTTCCCAATACCATTTTCGATGTTGTATTATTGTATTACTAGTGAATCTGGAAACGAAATATTTCAATAAAACTACCTGATTTTTAAGTGTAACTTGCTAATCACCTTCAATGAAATTTCCTCTATATTCTCTCTCCACAAATAAAACTTAAATTGTGATTTATTTTCATAATTATTCAATTACTTCAAATAAAAAAAACTCAACCATTGTATTTGATCGATCATTGGACATTTGACCAGTGGACAACTGCGTATTGAAACTATTTGGTTGCCCGTTATATTTTGTTGGCAAAGCAAAGCTGTCCCATATTATTGATGCTTTCGAAAGCATCATTTTGTTGTCGTACATTTCCACCTCCAAAATTCTGTTATATAAAAATTCCCATGATCCAAAGATAATTGGGAATATTGCTTGACTTGTAACGGATAACTTGGTGGTGATATTAGAATTAATGGTTTCACCCGGTCATTACCATTCGAAAAATTGCTATTTTTATTTTCAAATCCATTTCTAATCTGATCATTGCTAAAGTGATTATTACTATTGTTCAAATTGAAATTACTATAAATGCTTGATGGTATATTTCTATTATAAGCGTCTTCTGCATTTTGTTGCTGATAATTTCCATTGGCAGAAATACTTTGGACGACTGTTAATGGAGAACTCTGTACATTTGATCCAGTCTTGTTCATTTGATCCATCGCTTGATTTGTTGGATTTGAAATTTGATCTAAAAATATTAAAATTTTTGAAGTATTTGGTAATTTTATATAGTATTTCACAATTTTTACAAGCTCCTTTCTCTTCTTGTGAAACACAAATTTCAGAATACAGTTGAAGAAAATATTTTATTTGCTTGCTTTACTAGGTCCTCACTTCTCTGCATATTTTTAAACGAACAATCGAGCTACTGAAAGATGAATATGGTAATAACTTATTCTATCGAACGCAACTTAAAATGGATGAATGAACTAACGCGGTATTTTCTGTAGAGAAATCCACTTCGACTCGAAATTTCGATATTGATCTTTGATTGATTGTACATTTCCATCAATAACATTTCGTATCTCATTAAAACGATTCCCATAGTTACCGCTATGATTATTTACTGATGCTTCTACTGCCATTACCACTGTTTATACGATTCAAACCTGTAAAATTTGGTTGATAGGATATTAAAAAAATCTATCGACTTAACTGATTAATAAAATTTAAAATTAAGGACCACAAATTTATCTGTAAATATAAGTGTAAATACACATATAAACATATAAAGAGGCATAAAAATGATTATCTGATTAATCAAAAATCAGCTACTTTAAATGAATCGGTAAATTTATATATCTAATTGGCTAACCCTGATAATAAATTGTTTTAAATCATATTGATTCTGTTTATCACTATATGCGGCTGAAAAAAGCGCCACTCCGGTACGAAGAGGTAAAAGCATATACGGCGTATGATATTTAAAAATATTTCTGCTCTCAGATAATCTCTTTCAATACCGAGTTCAGGTAAACAAAAATCATAACAATCGCTACATTTCTGTCCTGAATCAAACGGTTTTGCAAAATGGATTTACAGATATCAAGTTAATGCTTCCAAAAATTTCAAACTGTTGCAGCTGTTATTACTTTCATTAAATATTTGGGATTTAAATTTATATTTTGCAAGCGAGTTTTGAAATTTACCAAACTTATATTTTTTTGAGATGCAAACTAATTACTTTGTTCAAAAGCAAATTATACTTAACGAGATGAAGAACTTTTAAATTTACTTTTCTGGTCGGACTTAGTATAATTAAGTAAGATCCATCTAGCACTATCACAATAAAAATAGGTGGATCAAAAAGAATTGATAAATCACCAAAATATGAACCAGGTAGGAAATTCCACGCTTCTTCCCATCCATGGATTTGTTCCTTGCGCTTTAAAATAATGATAGAATCACTGAACAATATTTGATATTAAAAATATCTGATTTCTGCATTCCTTTGATTGATTTATTGGTTTATGCAAGATATGAAAAATCACCAATTTGAATCTTAACCATATTAAAAAGAAATAGACCTTAAAAGCATTCTGAGCTCCAATTTCAAGAGAATATTTATCAGGCATTGTTGATATATTCATGTTCATCACAAAACAAATCAAATTTTTGCCATTACTCTTTAGATTGAATCGATTATTGCTATTCTTCTCTACAATTCGCTTACTATAGTGATTAGCCGAATATAGGACAAGGAAGGAAATTTTAAGTAATCCTTGTTCTTTACTAAATTAAATATTGAGATACTTATAAATTGATAAAAAGCAATCTATTTTGAAAGTTATAGCAGCTATTTGATATGCATCTCAATGAACATTACTTTTACATTAAATAAATATGAAACTTATCAGAATCCATGTTTTATCTGATGATTAAATTAAAGGATGAATAATAAATTGCATAGAGAAAGTTTGTTCAGACTTCAATTTTTAAAAAAAATATTGCAATTTATAGAATTGTGCGAATCAAGCGAATTCAATCAAATCGAAGGGCTCAAATCAATGCGTAATCAGAGCATTTGTAAATAATTATGCAAATCAGTGAATTTAAATTTTGTGGTACTATACAAAATTTCATCGATTTCACATCAAAAATGTTTAAAGGAGATCAACGATAAGTTTGCTTATGACCGATCAATTACTTTAAAACTTTGTTAAGTGCTTATTACTAAAGTAATTTGTTTTCTTTTCTACATTTATACTTTATAAAATTTAAAACTTAAAGATTTCTGAAAGCAAAACTCGCCTTTCTAAAATCATATATGGCAAATAATTATTTTTAATCGGAAGATTTCCCAATATTTCGAATCTAACTTGATGATCATTCTGATACATTCTGACTGTGGTTGAATTTCCTTGATGATTACGAAATATGAGTGGTGGCATCCATGAAAATTTCCGCGGCTCTTTCTGGAGAATTAAGAATAAGATTCATCTTGAACGCATTAATGGTTGATTTTATGTTAATGTGAATTGTGTAAACTGCGATTCAATCCTGATTTCTATTGCTGTAATATAAAAAATAATCTCTCAATGACTGATAAAAAATTTTATCCCGAAATTTTACGCAATAATTTTAAGAGCAATTTTTATGAAATTTTATAAAATTTCATAATTAATTTTTGTCAGTTCTCATCATTAATTTTTGCAAAAAAGATAAATGATCCCTACCGAAAAAAATCATGATCTAATTAGATTATTTGTTTAAATTGCATGTTAAGAACTAGAAATTTTAGCATATTTGTTTCGATTTGCGTAAATAGAGTTTTCAACGGATAAGTGGCTTATTCCATGATACTACAATCAGCAGGTGAAAGACAAAAATCACTTTTCTTAAACCTCAACTCCTTCCTTATTGCGGTGCCTTGAGTCAGTTTATTTTACATGCTTAGACTTGTAGTATAATAGAATATTGTTTCACTATTGCACTTGTCTTCAATAAATGTATATAAATCTTCTGTATTGGTATCCTATAAGAGCTTTTCAAAAGATTTTGATGATTTTTCTATCCTGTATTCGATCAGTAGTTGAATTAGATTTTTAATGAATTTCTTAACTTGAACATGTAGCGTAACATAAAACAATATAAACCGTCCTGAAAAAATTTCCCAAAATCATTCGTCACGAAAAATGAACTTTTCATGAATTTTTGAAAAAAAATTTAGAAAAATTCAAATTTAAGATTGAATGACAATATTTAGAAAATTGTTTTTTAAAATATCAAAACTCTATAAGTGATGTCATCATACTTTGATTTCTATAAAGTTCCTCATTCTGGGAATCTGATCTTATATCGAAGAAATATCAGATAATGTTACATTACTGAAATCTTTCTAATAATTATTATAGCATTATGATTAAAATATATATTGTATAAGAGAATATACACACTTGAGACGAGTTAAAAAAAACAACTTCAAGACTTATTCAAGTAATACTGTCATTACTTTGCTAGAAATTATTAGAAATATGCTTTCCTCCTATAATAGTTGATAATTTAGTTTCGTCGATAAAAGTCAAATATTTACATTGATTAGTGAATAAATTACATTTGAATATGTATGTTTACAATTACAATATTTATATTCTCAGAGCTTTGCAAATTATTAATTTTACGAATCGTACTTTTGTTAATAAAAGAGTTTTTGTAATTTTCTTTTATGAAAATGATGAAATTATCAATTTTAGCTGTTCCTGTAATCGTGCTGCAATTTCTAATAAATATTTATTATCACTTTCTTCCATACGATGCGTTACTGTTTTCCTCTATGAATTATGCGGAAAAACTTAGAAAAAAAAAAAATACATTCCGGAAATATAGCAAATGTTGTTTGCAGGCAGTTGTTCAAATGCATATAAAAAATGTTTTTTATGAGAAATCAAAAAACTTAATTTGACAAACAAAAATAATACCTATGTCGAAATTGTTCATTTGGTATTTCTAATTTCCTAGTATCTTTTTTTTTTCAAATTCCGGGATTTTAGATGAAGAATTGGAAGATTTTGATGGCAAAAATCTTTCAAAAAAAAGAAGCAAAAAAAGAACTTACTATGAGGTCATTGTGGAAATATAAGATGGCGATTAAAATGAAGCATGTGATAATCAAAAACAATGAGATAAATGAATAATATTTATTCTCTGTTGGCTCTTGAAACAACTGCTTTAATCTAGTCATTCGATCGCGCTTGGAATAACCTGCCAAAGATTCTTCTGCACCATTTAATTTACATAATGAGCTATAATTCTGAAAATATAATTGACAAGAAGGAAGTGCATGAGTTAGTGCTGACGAAAAAAAGAAAAAAGTAATTCATCATAGGAGGTGAGGAAAATTTGATATAAGAGAAAAATGAAACAGGTGAGGAAGGTTGTTGCTAAGATGATAATACTACGAATTGAATATTTGCTGGGCGAATTGAATATTTCTGCAATTATTTCATTCTCATCTATTTTATATCATTTGCAAATGCGAGAAAGAATGCTACAAATATTAAAAAATGAAAATTATAATTCAGTGAAATGACTAAGTAGAATAGAAATAGATGATAAACTGCACAGTAAAACATAGATTGCTAAATATTTCTCATAAACATTTTTAGATTGCCAGATATTGTTTATTTATTTACCTGTGTTCTATGCACAAATAAATAAATAAATTTCGTAAGCTTCAAAGTACAGATTGAACTAAGCAATAACATTTTGCGATAATTTTATCTTGATTATTTTTAATTGACTTGATTTATTACGTCTTCCCCATCGTTTTTTGCTACTTATCAGTAATGAAGTACAAATGTATTTTTTATTATTTTTAACTTCATTCCTTTTTTATTAATCATTATTTACTTTTGAACAGTTCTATACGATTCAGCCAATTCAGAAAAAAAAATAAAAAATAAAAATAGCGCTGAAAGAATTCATTTATCATTAAACATAAATCATCTTGCTCGATATTTTCATATCGTATATTTTTATCATATTTACTACTGTTTTAATTCACTTTATTTCTTTCCTCTTTATTTCCGGAATCTCCACTTATTTTTCTTTCCTCTTTTCTCTTTCTATCAGATCATTTGCAAAAATCATCCTAAACAATGTACTGTACAAACAGAAATTCTCTCTTCTGGTACTTTAATTCATTTTTTACAAACTTTCAAATATGAGATGAGCAAAATAATTCGTGTATGTGAAAAAGATATTGCGAGTACTGTAAGTATCGCAGAATTAATCATAGTTCTGAAGAGATTATAAATCTTATAGACAAAAGAATACTTCTGCAGTCTTTTCTTGTATTATTTCTGCAGTAAGATTTAATTTACATCAATTAATAAGTGAATGAAAGTGAGCGAAAGATATTTAATTGCTAAATAAAAAAGCAATATCATTTGAAATATAATGGAGCAATGAAAGGAAAATGATCACTAAGGAGGCGTAAGAACAAATGAATGGATAAAGAAAAGGTTAAATAACTAATATGAATATGTAAACAACAAACTATTCTCTCTCATTAACTTATAAGAAGCTTCCAATTAGTATAGATATGCAAATGTTTCTTATCATATCAATAATTTGTCTAATAAAAAAGTTGAAGACTTACAGTTAGCTCCAATTTGGATATGGCAATTGGATCGCCGACTGAATTTAACACGTAATAAGGTGTAAAATGCTTTGCATATCGTCCATTTAAATTATATTTTTCCAAAGAATGATAATTATTATCATAAATGTTTGTAGTCCATGTACAACAAGCAGGCATTATAATGTTATCACTATTCGCCGTTGTTGCAGTCACTGCACACAGTGATTCTGTATAATATGATAAATCATTCTTGCATGAATTTTCATTATTTTCGATTAAATTTGCCCAAGAATTACGTCGTTTGATAGGCTTTATCGTTGGTGCAACGGTGAATGATTTCGTACTACTGAATGTATGTTATTTTCAGCGTTTATGGAAGAACGATAGGATGGTGGTGGGCCTCCTAAAAAAGAAATTTGAGAAATAAAAGAATTTTCAAGTTCTTTACATATTTAATTCTTTCTTTTACTTTCTATTTAATTCTTTTAAATGAACTTAACGATTGTCTACTTGCCAATACTAACAAAAACGTGATAATGATTATTACAATAATGTAAATTATAACAATTGCGTAGAATAAAAAAGAAACTGATTTGCAGTGATTTTGTTTTGCAAATCAAAAACAAAACATTCTTAAAAATAAAACAAAAAGAAATAAAAAACAAAACAAAACGATTTTAAATAAAAGTGATTTTCTACATTAATCAATTGCTATAAGATTCAGCACAGAACAAATTTTCAGAAAAAGCTATGAATTATGTGGCCCGTTAGTATAAAAATTTTAGATTTCACAAGTGAGGGAATATATGACAATCCTCAGCAATGTTCAATGAATATCATTGAATATCATTTTGCTTACAAAACTATATGTCAAGAAAAATTTTTGTCTCTTTCTCTGCCATCCAATCTACATTTTGCTGCGACATTATCACATCATCAAATATCATTGCTAGTTATGTATTCTCTCGCACCGTGAATTAATAGCAAAAATCGATAATGAAATATTTGAAAGACAATATCCATTTTGAGAAATTTAAAATTACCTGGAAAAGCAGAGAATGGACTGCTAGCAGATCGAAGTTCAGTATCAAGTTGTTGGAATTGTGATCTTGAATGCCGATTTGCATAAATTTCTCAAGAAACCTCATGACACCGCAACATTACATATCATCCGAATATGCTTGAATACGTACATGTGTCATTCTATGCTGTGTCCTTTCCCAAAAGGAATAATATTTTCGATACCTATGTGAACAGAAAGAAGAACCAGTTTCTGAAGAAGTATGAAGGTTATTCAGGTGAGATTTCCTGAATACGATATACGATAGGAGAAAGTTGCAATGAGAAAGATGAAGAGTGGAAGGAAAAGAATAAAAAAAAAGGAAAAAATAAGGCCGAAGAGCAGAGTTTGAAAAGAACAGTAGTGAAGGGCGAGAGAGGAGGATTGAAGGTTTTGCAGAAAATCAGTATTTTGATTGGTAGAAGAATGACCTTCATGACCTTCTTTGATTTGAGATATTCTCTTAAGTGTATGCTCAGAATACCACAAGCTACACTACAAGTATTTCTCAACATTTCTCTTCTCTCTCACTTATTACTAAAGGACATTATTCCAGGTAATTTATGTTGACCGTTAGCAAATGAATATAAGAAATGGCAGTTGAGTGATATCTTCTAACATCTTTTATTATCTTTATTCCTCTAGATTTTTTGGTGACAAAAATAACAAAACAGTTTTGGTTTCTTTGTTTACTATATATAAGAAATGCTGCTCGTCGTAGAGAAAAAATATTTGAAAACATAAATTTAGAATATAAAACACTCGAAATACGAGTAACCTATAAATATGAATTCATCCATAAATATCATTTCTGAGTTTGAAACAATACGAAATTCAGTAATGACAAACATCATTTTAAAACAAATAACGGCCTCATTTAACAATTTTTATTCAATTTCTGTTGCAATTCTTTAAATGAACTAGAAGTTTTTTTTCTATCTCAAGTTAATTATACATCTTAGAAGACAGAAACGAGACCAGTAAAAGCGATCACTAACAATAGAACTAGACAATCAATCCATCTTATAATAGAAATGATTTTGCGCATTATTCGAAGAGGAATAACTTAGTAAATAGAAAGAACAAGTTTTCCAAGTTCTGCAACGCATCTTTTCCCGATGTTGAATAACATGGAACAGTAACTTACCGAATAAAAATATCGAAGAAGATAAGAATGATGCCTATAAGACATTGAAATTTGTAGAATGAAACTTATAAACTTTTATTATCATTTCGTTTATACTAAAATATTTCGTATAGTAAACTGATTTTTTATCAATTGTAATGAATAGCATATATGGTTGCGTCAGGCTAAAATTTAATGACTGCAAAGTCCTGCTGAGGAACAGAATTTATATTATTACCAAATGCTTTTAAATTATTATTTAGAAATTGGAAATCTAACAATGTTTGTAAGAAATTTTCTTTTAACAACTATTTTTGAAGTTTCATTTCAATTTTGCGACACTTTTAAATGTTATCCCTTTCTATTCTTTTTTTTTAAAGTAATTGTAAATATGTTTCTAATTTAATTTTAATGAGCTTAGAGTTGCATCTAAATGCAACTAAATTGAATCCGATGTCTAAATTTTATTACTAATGACAATATTTAATTCAGACAACTATTGCTTCTAATATTAATCAAATATGTACATTTTAATCGACTTCATCTATAATGATGGCCGATAGTCCTAGCATTTTTTAAGTCGACATGACTTGGGATATCCATAGATTAAGCAATATTAATCACTATCATTTGCAGTGTGCTGAATTACACAGCCTGCCTTTGATTGTAATTTCACATTCACGTTTTATCTACATCAACTCGAGTGAATCATTTCTCTTGCGTCAAGACCATTATATTTCCTTATTCAGCAGTCGGCAAGCGTTGACTTTTCACGATCTATATGCGCTATTATTACAAAGTTTTTTATGTTATTCATCAATCTGCTTACTTAAGCAAAACTTATTTTGCATTTTAAATAATATCAAGGCAATTGTTACTTACTCTCTCGATATTTTAACCTAATTAATCCACTTAGAATTTCTTTAAATTATCTAGATTGATCCATTTAGAATTCCGTTAAATTGTATCTATTATAACACTAAGGTAAATTCAAGTTGATGAACTCAAAAGTTATGTTTATCTAAGTAATGAATAAAATCTGGTGGTATTTTCAATATTTCAAATTATGTTCCAATATTGAGAATTCTAGAATGATTATAAAGATCGCAATACGTAACAACAAATGTGAAGTGCAGCAGTATTATCTGCTAATAGTAAATTATTATCTGCTAATAGTAAATCCGGTAGGAGTTAAAGTTGACATAAGTAAACAAGTAAATAGAATATAATTTCTAGTAAATATTAAATCAAACAAATACAATTTGGTGATTTGTCAACAAAATCAAGCTAGAATGCGATCCCTTACAATATGATTCTTTAAGTAAAATGATACTGTTGAAGGCATATCATTCTTGCAAGCAATATCAAATAGCCAATAATTTATTCTTCTATTTTTTTACTTGTCGTCTGTAAAGGACAAACATTACTTTTACTTTTTCTGATTGCTCAGATATCTTTCATCTATTTGTCATGATCATTTTATGTATCCTTTTGGTCATCAAAAAATAACGATTGAACTTTCAGATGAATGATCAGCATACCAATTGATTTATATTCGCAGGATTTAAAATAATAAGAAATTAGTGAAAATTTTAGTGAATAATATTTGCAGATTTTTGAAACTTGATCGAGAACTCCACAGCCTAAGAAAAGAAATAGCGCTAAGAAAATATCTAATGTTATATGATTATAAATTTTTAATTAATCATGAAGCAGAAAAATTGGAGAACGGAGTATTGACATCAGTGTCAGTGAAGAAGAATAATGCGTTCTGATAAGTGGATTTTTTTTTTGCCATTCTATGATGAAAAAAACAAAAAAAAAAACGATTCTAAATTTTTGAATTTGTGGATTTGTATATTCTAATTTTTTGCTTTAAAAATGAAGGATCAACTTCACATTAAGTTATGAATCAAACAACTATTGATCTGTGAGATATGCCATCGGAAGAGACGCCAGTATGTTAAAACTGATTGGTCATTAGAAACTCTTTCTGGATGTAAAGTTATCTTTGATTCAATTCTTCAATGACTCTTTTTGTTATGAGAAATTTGATGATTTCCACTCTCATTTTTTTTTCATTTAAGAGAAATTGGACTTTTTGTGATGAATAGCTAATTTTCAAGAAAGAGAATCCTGGTAAGAAATTTTAATGCGAAATTTAGACGGGAAAAGATTGGAAGGAAAGTTCGTTAGATATGGGAGCGTTTCTGACCATATCACCAATTCAGGGGCTTGGGAAAGTTTTGTTGCAACAAATTTTTCAACAAAACAAAACAAATCCTTATTTAGCAAGCAATCAAAGCTCTTACAGCAGTTTGTCATATTAATCAGTATAACCAGTTTAATTAAACATTTCAAATATTTCTTTATTGATAATCATTATGCCAATAGACAATTTTTATTATCTAATCTTCTTTCTTTTGTGACAATTTAATTTCTAGACGGTAGAACACGAATTAAAGTCTGAAACAAACCAGATTTTGATAATAGCCTAGTATCAAGAGTATCCATTAGTAACTAAATTAAGATCGCGTTTACACTCTATGATATTTGCAAATCTATACAGCACGAAATAGAATGTAACTGCAAAAATTATGTAGTATTTATTGCAAAAGTGAGAAGTATTTTCTCAGTACTTTTTATTTTTTCTGAAAACGTTCCCAATTCCCTTCCCCACTGCTTAAAAAAATTGAGAATTTGTTCTTTCTTTCGATGTTTTCTTAAAGAAAAGATCTCTTATATTTAATCATTTTTTACCACTTGCTTTATCCGAATTATAAGTACTTGCAATTTTCTCCAGTTCGATCATTATATTTTATCATTTGTGATATTATCATTAGAATAATTATCCTAATTTTTAACTGTTAATGCGCAAGTGTTTTAAATCAGAAATAATTCAGGATCGACATCACGTTATGTTACGGTAGGTATTTAATAGTTAAATATTATTCGTAGAACACTTTACTATTGATTTTGATCATGATGACATGAATATATAGATAAGTTTGACGTATTTTTCATATTCTTGTCAAATAAAAGAAAAATGTAAGACATCTACATCTTTTGATGCCACTTTAATCTTCCTCGAAGCTTTTCCTAGAAATTGCTTTTTTTGTATTTTTGAATATTAGCATTTTAATGATTTATTGGCAATAACATTTAGATCAACCGAAGTTAAAAAATGTCGACGCGAAAAATTTGATGCGAAAGCAGATTCTAATTATTTTGCAGTATGCAGTCTTCATTTCGTAAGCATTATTAGATTGCAAAATCAAAGAGACGATATCATAACGCAGTGGAATTTGTTTTTTATCTGGTTGGTTTGCAAAATATGGCGCATGAGATTATTGATAAGATCAAAATTACTTTGAAAATTTTTTAAAATTTCAAAAAAATCATAAAATCGAAAAATCGAAATGAAAAAAAGAAAAATCATTGTTGCAAATAAAAGTTAAATTAAAATTCAGAAAGATTGCAGTAACTTCAGTGTGCTTCAATGTCTTTATCAGTGAGAAGATGGAGAAAAATGTATGATTTGGCCGGGAAATCATTGAATCACAGATTTGTTATTTGAATAACAAAATATAGCGCACGAGATTATTGATAAGATCAAAAACACTGAAAAATTTGCATTTCAGTTAAACTCAATTCATTTCAGTTAAACACATATAAATATAAACATAGCTCAGAAATTATTAGCATCATATTTCGATGAAAGTGCAACTTGTTTCCTTAGTATAATTATAATATTATTCAATAAAGTTGACAATAAGTAATCTTAAAATTCGTTCGTTGACGCATTCATTAAAACAATCAACTTTTTTACTTTTTTAAAAAACTTCTGTACATTTTCTCAATTCTTTTTGCCCTTTTCAATACCGGATACTTATCCAGTTTCCTTTTTGTGCAAAATGCATTCCTGATTTCGGGCAGTATTATTATTGAAAAAATAGCTTATAAGTATTTCGCGCTTTTCGAGGGAAATATTTATGTATTCGAAAAATTTATTAGACATGCTTAAATTACATTTCTCATCAAAAAGAAAAAATTTCGGAAATACTCAGATTCAGAAATCTTGGAACACTTCTATCCATCTATCTATCTATTGAGATAGATAAGTTCGATCTAGGCAATAAGTCATAGAAAATTATGAGAATATAATCAGATATACTTAAATTCATTAATACATCAAGAAAAAATTACTTTCTTTTCTAATTTCAAAATAAAGTAAAAAATTAATCTAAAAAAAAAATTAATAATAGTAACACATGAAAAATAAATTTGTAAGCCAAATATATATCTGTTTTAAATACAAAAAAATACACACAGCATTATTAATATAAAAACTAAACAACCATAAATGCGCGAACAAAATTTAGCATAAAAGTGGGATTTAGTGCTTGACGCTGCGGATATCCGCTAGCGAGAATCAAGTGCTTAAAGTATGCTGAAATGATTGTTAAGACTTATGTTCTGTGACATTTTATAAGACAAAGAAAACAATACGCTGCTACATCCTGAATATGAATAACTGTTGAGATTTTTCTTCTTTCCTTTATGGAGCTATATTAATTATTTGTAGATCAAAAAAAAGGTTGGGTTAAAAATTTTAATCGATTGATTTACGTATACTTCTGAAGGGTATTGAATTGTATTGTGAATGCACAGACCGTTGAAGGTTTATTAGAATTTGGTAAATTACTACCAAATGAAATATCAATACAGATACAAGTATAGGCGATATTTATTAGAGGAATAGCAAGCTTATCTGCGTGATGCAAAGAAGGGCATTCGTATTGGGAAAAACTGTAACAAAAGGCGTTTTGGTAACAGTGCTCGTCCTTCCATACGGGTTTATATATATTAGGAAGCAGGGGTAATTTACATTAAGCATTTAAACAGTTGCTATTTTACGTATTGAGGAAGAAAAATTCTAGTTACAATAGAAGATTAGCATATGTTGCTACGATGCACATCTAGACAAAGATGTGAAGTTAGCTAACAAAGTAAGGATAATAAATAAATTGTTATTTGGGGTGTATAAGCGAAATAATGAATAATGATTAAGATTTTCGCGATGCTAAAATTCGCGACAATAATTGCGTCCGATTGAATATACGTTTGCGGTATTCTGTTATTCACAACATCTTTATCCATTGAATGCCCTATAAATATTTTATGTCTGATGACTTAACGTCCAGGACAGATACGACAATATTCTGGACAGTTCCAGGCGATGGATGCCAAAGACGATAAAGCAGAAAAGAAAAAACTAGTTTGTTTTATCATTTGTAAGTAAGGACCAATTGGCTTGTGCTCGAATTGCTTACAATTAAAATATGTAGCGTGATCTGGATAGTTTGAATCTAAAGGTAGGATTTTCATATGGAAGATGGAAATGATAAAGTATCAATGATAACGAATTCGATCCTTAATTGATTGGGTCATTCATATGATTACACAAAATTCCTACTCTCTTTTGGTTTTTAACTTTTCCTAATGATAATCATCTTTATCAAATTCTTTGCTTTGCATGTTAGTTCTTTCTTTTTTTTAACGGAATATCTTTCAGAAAGTTTCAGGAAATCTAATATCTCTGCTATCAATATGACTGTTTAGTAGAAATGCTAAATGTTCCGTATAGAGCAGTATTGGCTAATGCAGTTGTTACATGTTCATTGGTTGTACTTTCAATTTTGTGTTTCAGTTCCATACGATTTCCATCTCTATGGGATCCATTTATTTATTTACATTTCCCAAATTGAGTCTCAGCTGGCGTATGGGAGAGATGATGATCTAACGAAATCCGCTTTTCTTTTAGGATAATTGCCAAAAAAGTAATCTTTAGAGACTTAATTCTCAGCTCATATTATTGTTATCAAAATGGTAGACAGTTGATAGTTTAATAAATTATTGAGTTCTCATTGTTGCAGTTATGTTACATTATTATTCTAGATATTAAAATGAATTTCCGTACCGATGAAGGAGTTCGTTTTCGAAAAGTGAAGGCAAATGTTGGAATCGATGATGATAGCAGTGAACTTTGAGGATCAGATGTTGTTGATCAATTCAGAGAAGAGATACGAGAGGAAAGCTCGAATATATCACCATATTCTTGGGAAGAGCATAGTGATGGGGAATGTTTGTACGTGCCGGGTTTTTGGGGCTACATAATGAATGAACTTACGAGGTTAATTTCAATGTACTTATCCGAAATTGCTTGTTTTGAAGTACAGGCAAAACACGAATAGAACTTAACCAAATTGAGAATTTAATTTTTTACGTAAAATTCTGACGGCAAATTATTGCAGTATTATAAAGTGGCATAATCAGAATATCATATCGATTATTTCTAGGGGATATTCGCTTGATAATGACGAATTACGTTATACGGAAAAACAGAAGAAAATAAGCGCATTTTTGAGGATCCCGATTGAGTTAGAGAAATTTTTGTTTTATGGTACATTACAATGTTTAGAAGCTTTTTGCCATTTATCTACATTTCTACCAATTCGCTTATTAGTAAGACTTTTTTTGAATTGTTTCTAAGGTGTAAACCATTACTACATACTGAACTCATCTTGAGCGATTTACTATCAATTACATCTAGAGATTAAGTCAAACTCGAATAATGTTAGACATGTTCTGCAAAATTTTTAGATGGGAATAATGCTGTAATTTATCAGAAAAAAAACTGGATTAGAGATAAAATCCCAAAATATAGTGCGAAATAAAAGATTAAATTCACATCATCAGTTGCAGACGTCTGTCATTGGTTCATTATTATGTTCGAGAAAATGGACCGCATCAAATACCTGTGATTTTTTGAAAGCTTTCATTGTGATAATTTGCTCATGTCTCATGACTTTGATTGACACATCAGTAATGTATCACCAGGTTATATTTTTCGTTTTTTAAAAATTTCTCACTGAAATGGTTCTTAATTGTTCGTAAGTTATGTTTCTGATTTTGTTAGAATATTTTTGTTATACACTCTTTTCATCTCTTTCTGAATTATGAGAGCTGCTTGAGTGAAGCAAACAAGAATTGATGGTAGTGTTTCCTTAATTAGATATATTTCTTTGATTTATTTTTTTACGTCACAACTGACAATTTTTTATTTTTGATTTTGAATTTAATGAATTAATCTAGTGATGTACAAAGTATTATCAGTGGTTCTAAGACATAATTTCAGGTCCGAGACAAGGTGTAATTAAGCTGTATATTTTTTACAATATGCTCGAAGTAGCCGATAAGTTGTTTAGTAGTTTCGGTCAAGTTCGTTTTTCACCTCTTGCTCACTTTTCCAATTCATTGGTATTGAACATTTTCAAATTTATTCCAAGTTATATATTGTAGGATATTTTCGATGCTTTATTTTGGTCAAGTACACATTCGTCATCAAGTTATGTACGGATGTTCGTGCATCTATTTATTGCTATCATTTATACCTGGCTACATACAATACTCGTTTTATTACAGGTATGTTGAATCGTTGTGAATCTTCGTATTATTAAATTAGTAAATATTTGAAGTGAAAAATTCCATAATATTGTTATAAGCTCTTCTTATTTTAACCATGCATTCATTCATCATATCATTAGTATTCATTAAAAATTTCAGGCCACAACTTTGAATGTTGCTTTTAATTCACATACGCAGGCACTGCTCGCTATAATGATGTCCAATAATTTTGTTGAACTGAAAGGATCAGTTTTCAAAAAATTTGCTAAAGCAAATCTTTTTCAAATGTCTTGCAGGTATTTTCATTTTCATATTTTGTGTTTTGTATATTTTATTCTTTATGGGTTATTTTGGCTAGTTGATTAAAAATATTGTTTATATCTTTAAGTAGGACTGAGAAAGTATTTGGTGGTCAAAGGAAATCAGATTTAATAGGATAGAGATTGAAATTAAAACTCGAATTTACTTATTAGGCATTAATAAGATGTATTTTTCCTATACATCTAATCACTTGTTTAGACTTAAAAAGAGATAAATTCCAGCGATGTCCGTGAACGCTTTCATATCTTTACTTTATTAGCAGTTGTGGTTGTGCGAAATATGATGGCAGTAAATTGGAAATGGGAGCACTTCATGGAAATGTTGCCAGACCTTGTTTGTTTGCTTTTGTTTTTATTATAACTTTAAAATCTTTAGACATCATATTCTTAATTTTAAGACACTATTTTTATATTGCTTCATGTAGCGAAGGCATCTTGTTACATTTGGAAACAATGTATTGGGAAATATATTTCAGTTTCCAATGTATTTCAATTTTTCAGGCCTTAGTGATAATTGCTGAAATAATCGTTGATTGGTTGAAACACGCTTTTATCACTAAATTCAACGAAATACCAGCGGAAGTATATCAAGGTGTCAGTTAATGTAAATTTAAAGTTAACCAAAATTTTCATTCCATATTTTGATTATTTAGTAATAATAATTGTCTTTCCTTAAATTCATATTAATTCAGATATAAAGTGAAAAAAATGAATGTTGGTAAAGTAAAAAAATATGTTGATCAATGTGATTTTCAGATTTCACAATAACAATTGCTTTTGATGTTGTTCGAAGTCGAGGCGAGAAGGCTTTTTCAGATTATTCAGATCAGGTATCAAGACGAATGGGTTTTATACCTATTCCATTAACAATTATGCTGATACGTGTTATTACTCAAACATTTGATTTCACCGTTATATCTGTGCAACTTGTTTTTTGTGAGTTGCTTATGTGCAAGTTTTTAAATACATTGATATACGTTCGTCTTGTTTTAGTTTCACTGATGTTTTAAATATATTTAAACATAGTGAAAATAATTTTTTTGTCATGTTTAATAGATTTCCCTTTATTTTTGGCATGGCTTTAATCTTTATTTTATAGATGGGTGTTAGGATCTCTTAAATAGTTTACTACTATTAAGTTATTAGTAATTCTAAACTCATTATTTGTTAATTCTTCTAAAATTAAATTTTGGCAGTTTTCAATATTCATCTCTTCAATTTTTTCTTACCATATGTTTTTATTTTTGATGCATATACTTGAATGAAATTTAGAGCAATTTTAGGCATTACATGGATGTTGTTATTATCATTAAAAATAGTGAATGGTATCGTTGTTCTTGGGAAGGCATGTGGACATGTCAAACGTTATCGTGAACTTCAGGAAAAAACAAAATGTGAGATTTTTCGAAAAAGAGTGTTGATGATGAAAAGCAAAAGTGCTCCGAATTCACCACGAATAAGTTTAATTGATTTCAGTGGTGAGTTTATTATTATGAATTTTCAAATTTATGGCGACAGAGGCATTTCTGTATTTTATTTGAATCTTCATAAAAGAGGAACTCTGTATGTAAAATATATTTTTAGCAAAAATCTTGGATTCGCGAACAATTTTTCAAATCATGTTAATTTTTTTATTACGAATTTCTTTAATTTTTTTTTATTTCTTGAATAAATTTTTAAATTTTGTATGTATTTTTTCAGATGTTCTTCACCAGACAGCAGCAAATAAAGGTTTCACTTTATCAGATCTAATGTCCCATTGGGATGAATTAAACCGTAGTCTGGAAACTACTCCTATTCCGGAGCCACGAAGAACAAAGTCGTTGGCTATTTTCAAGTAAATATGTCCATCTAGCACTAAAATACAACAATGAAAAATTTAGTAATTTACACATTTTTCGATTTCTATTTTTACTGAATAAGACATGAATAGAGCGGATTGAACAATTCTCCATTTTTTTCTTCTTTGCCTCTATCCATTTGATTTATTAGCTTTTTGTTGCCGAAATTTTTCATTTTTTTTTGATGGAAAAATATGTTTGATTACTGCTGAGTTTATCATAATCTCAAAGCATTATTCTTCTTTATTTTTCTTTTCTCTATTTCTTTTTATATAAGGACCATTTAGTGCTATCTTCTTATTTTCGTAGATTAAGATAATATTTGTTTTTGTATTGATAGTATGTTTAAGTGCATTTTTTATCTCCATTCATTCTTCTGAATTTTTTATTCGAAATGCTTCTTACTAAAAACGAATATTTTTAACGAATTTTGCTTTTAACATTTAATTCCAATTCATTATTTTTTCCCGTGATAATGAATTTATCAAAAATGATATCTTTCGATTCGTATAATGACAGGAAAATTAAGAATAGTTCATCTTAATTTCTAAACAGTATATGAGATTTTCCGCCACAAAAATGCTGCATCGCTACATTTTTCTTGTTGCATTCTCTTCTAGTTAGAAACATTCTAATCAATGTCCTTACAGCCAATTTCAAATTTGACTTATTAATTCGATCTCAGAACTATCCAACATTATTTTATAAAAAAATTAGGGACCACTTAAAGCTAAAAAACAGATTAATTTATCATGTCTAATATTTCTTAACTTACTGCATATTTTTTTATAGATCTCGAAGAGACAATTCGCTACCGTCTCATACTGCTAATGTTGAGAAGGACGAAAAGGAAGATGCATCGGAAGTTATGGATCAACCAAAGAATATTCCGAGAAAGCGGACTAGAACCACTGAATGTGAGAGTCTTTCTGATGTGCAAGCATATACGATGCTTAGTAATGCAACAGAACCCGAAGAAGGTATACAGTCGTGATCATGCCTAATGGTTTGGTTTTTTGATTTCGTTTATGAATTTAAATGTATACTAAAAGTTCTCGATCTTTTTGCATTGTTTTTCTTATACTTTGTTTGGAAAGCGGCATAATCTTTTTAAATAAGATGTGCTTTTTCAATCTTATATGCGTTTGTAGTGAGAAATTCAAAATTTATTAGGTGTTCTGGCTTTCAAGAAAATATCACATTCTGGTCCAGTTTCTTTTCAACTGGTTTCGACACCCCAACTTCTTTAACTTTTTCAAACTTATTTTTGAACTTGTAAAATTACCAACATTTCACCTTTTATCGGTTGTATTTTTATTTGGCTGATTTCATAAACTGTTTAGAAAAACATAAGTTTGTCACAGGATCAGGATTGCCATGTATAAATAAGATAAAGACCTAATCTTCGATTTAATACATTTTAAATCAAAATCAATTGTTTTTCGTATATTATCAATTATGGCAATAGTCATTTTTACTTTTTTTTGCCCCTTTTTTGCTTTTAATAACTGCTTGTTTCGTAATTCCTTAATATATCCATAGATTTTCGTAATTCCTTAATTGTCCATAGATTATTCATTTCAAAACTATGTGTTTATTATTGCTTTTTGAGTCACCGTTTTTAGACTACAATTTCCGAATATTTAGAGACTTTGTAGTTTCATATATTTAAAATAAGTAATTATTTCTTATTTGAAAATTAGAAATCAATGTCAAGGTTTTCAGTTTTTCAAAGTGGTACCACTTCCTTCAGTGCTTTTTTATAAGCACTCACTTTAGTTGTGTGTTGGGTGATAAGCCCAGCGAAGCTGAAATTACTTATTTTGGACCAGTTTTTCCTTATTAAAAAAAGATAGAAAACAGTATTTTCAAAAAGTAATCACCGAAATATCTGAAGCTAATGAAACTATTAAACTTTTGAATTTTTAGAATTTATCTTTAGAATTACAAATTTTCGAGGAAGACATAAGATGTAAGAGTAGTGCTGAGGATGTATATGATCCAATTTTAAAAATAACAAAAAATATTTTTACTTTCAGAGATTTCCAAATTCCAATTTTTTGTCTTGTGAAGCTACACTATTTTCTTGTTGCTTTGGAATCACGCAAAAGAGCAGAATTTTCCTTCAAACAGTAGTATATAAAATCATAATAATGACTAAGTTCCTCAAGTTAATTTTACATCACACTTTTGTACTGATGAAAGTTGCAAATCTCTTATGATATTTAAGTACTTAATAATATTTCTGATCAGCTTCTGGCCACTGATCAAATCCTTCGGCGTTTCTCTTCTTCTTGCGCCGTTTAGAACCCGACGATTTGGTTCGTGACTGCTTAGTCTAGTGAATGCAAAGTTTATAGAAATACATGATTGTTAGGACTTGATATTACATATTTTTCATTCAAAAGTAAAATCGCGATTTCAGTTTAAAATTTAAAGATTTTAGTAATTGATTTTAAAACCTCGACAATCAAGGGAACTGCGGAATAATTATTCCATCAATATATGCTTAATACATGAAATCCATCAATATATGCTTAACACATGAAACTTTACCGACTCACTTTTTCGTTCTCCTGTTGTGGAAGCTTGTGTTGGTGTTGGTGATGATTGTTCGGCAGGTGTTCTACTTGGAGTTTCGCCTATCTGAATCCTGCTTTATCTATTTCCAATCAGTTAGAAACGTGTTTTTGTGAAAATCAGAAATTTTTCACCATGATTAATCATTCGTAATATTGTGGATGTATTTATGAAATAGAAAAAATTTATCGTGCTCGATAGAATTCATATTTACTTACATTTGAATTAAATATGTGATGGAGTGCGCTACGACTGTATTATTATAACAATTTATGCAATTGACAAGAAACCTGAACAAGTGATAGTCGTCGACCGAACAGTTCAGTCGTAGTTATATACAATAGTTTTTTATATGCAGTTTAAAATCTTAAATATCGACAAGTATCGACATTAGCTTTCTTTTTTTTGTAATTTCCTGTTTCGTTTCATTTCGCGATTATAAAAATATAGGCATAGTCTCAATTGATGTGTAACTGAAAGCTTCAGTTATGAAAAAGTCTAAGTAACGATCGAGTGAAATAACATGGATTTAACACTTGACCTTGATGACAACCTTTCTTTAAATCCTTTGAAGATTTTCGAAATCTCAAGAAATGCACACTGAAGTTTGTTAAAGATGACAATAAAGGGCATGAATAAAAAACACTGTAAATTGGTAAAAAGTGAGATGAATGGGTAAAGACTATTAAAAATTGTGAGAATAAAGAAATCTCGAATGTTCGTCAATATCCTCTATGCTACTAAATGGAAAAGCGTAATATGTAATGTCGATTTCACATTATTAGCATAGCTTTATTTAAGCATTTTACAGCTTCACACAAAATTTAAAAACAAAAACTTTGAAATTAAAATTCTTTCACCACATGAATACTTCTACGTCTCGTATTTTTTATGTTGATAAAACAGTGAGAAATTATGTTTGTTTATTAATATCGCTAGTGGAGGACCAAATTGGAGGACTAAACTGAAATATTGATATCTGCAATGTTATTGATTTCCTATTCAATGAAACTTTATACGAATACAAATTTTGCGTATATATGTGAGAAAAATTGAACTGTTTGCTACTATGCGACGTATCATTACTTTGGCAGAAATATTTTTACAATATTTATTCATTTCTTGGTCTGGTCGTATATTCGTTTCTTATACGCTTCCTTGAATATGGTTAATACGACAGTAGTTTCATCTTTCCACGTGCACTCCATTTCAAAAATTCCATTTAACTTCGTTTAATCAGGTTTAAATCGAGTTTTAAATTAGGAATTTACTTCTTATTATCCATTCATATTAAATTATACTACAATTCTAGCCTAATTCATGAATTTTAAAGATTTTGTTCTAGAAGATGAAATAGTATTCAAACCACCAGAATTAATGCATGCAATGACTATCAGTCCAAAATACAAAAAAAGAACAGCCACTGGTTCCTGATATTACAACAATAAGAGATATTATATGAGGATAAATTTATTTAAAATCTATCAAATGGAACAGGTTTCTTACACGGCTATCCCTATTTTATTGACTTTGCATTGCAATCGATTAAAAAAACAAAAAATACCTAATCGTGAAATGCCAACTACTGCAATCAAAAGACGCTAGAATAAAAAAGAACTCATAAGCTGAGATCTAATCCTTGGAACCAGCTTATCTGTTCGAATAGATTTCTTTTTTCTAATTTTTTCTTTTTCAGTTCAGATTTAATTAAAAAGTGTTCAGTACAGATGCAATGAGCTTTCAATAAGGAATTAACATTTTTAACAAATACAATAAAGCGGATACCTGTCAATAAAACGAGTGTGGCAAACATGAATATTTGACCTCGTCCTACGTAATGTAGCTATAAATTTAGGCATATCATATACATATGAAAAAAAAAAAAATGTTTTATGGTCAGCATGAGATCACTGTAAAAACAGAAAATAGATGGTACGAAAAATCAAAGCACAAAAAAGTAAAAAAACAAAAAATTGAGCAACTAGTAACAAAATCATGAATCATATCTCCGCATCTAATTTCAGTGATTGTAATTTCAGTTACAAATATAGGTAAATAAAAACAATCACTTCACATGAAATTTAATGACATAGCAATGATTTACAATCCAATAATTTCCAAGTAAAATGATGATAAAACATTTTGCGCAGGCAGTTTTATTTAAGTTTCAAATATCTCCAGCAACAGTCCATTGTAACGACTTTTTATTTATAAAAGCCACTCAAAATTTTCGGATCCCAAGTTAACATCTCTTAAAAAACGTTCCGTCAAATAACCTTCAATATCGAAGGGCACAAAATCTGAAATATATACTTGTATTTAAAGAATAAAACTTATTGATAATGAAAGAATCAGCCTATAAATAATATCACTATGAAGTGAATGCAATAATAATCAAGACTGCACATATTTAGCTCCAAAAAAAGAGACTGTAAAGAATGGACTAATCACTGAGAAATGTTAGTCAAAAGAACTTTGGACTACGCTGATATTACCAATCGGTTAAGTTTCAAAATGAATTCCAAATCTGAATTTTTTTTGTCAGACAGGAATAGATATATAACATTGGTTGCAACTATATATAAAACTCTAAAATACATAGAAAAAATAAATAAATTCTAAAAACTTTTATTTTCTGAAACTACCCAGGTTTATTTTCCTGATTACTGACGCATTAAATATTTATGAAATGAATACCTGGAATAATTTAATTATAATGAAACAAGTATTTAGAATATTAGTATGATTATTAATTCTAGAAAACATGTTGATTTAGTGCAATTAATTCTGAAAATCAATTAGAAAAACGACCTTCAGGTAGTTGCTTCTTCGGTCGATAATATTTGATGGTTTTGTCGGGACGGCCACCAGGAGTATGAAGAAATTCTTCGGTTGCTGGAAAATTTCATAATCAAAGCAAAAACATAAAACTTCAGCACGACATTGGTAAAAATTGCTAGAAAGGATAAGTGGTTGATTACGGTGATATATCTTATTTTTTTTACACGAACCTTTCACTAAAACCGACAACACTTCCAAATTTACACGTTTTGTAGCATCTGGTGATGTACGATTATGATTCCGTTTAGATAATGCTGGAATTTGCATGTTCCTGGAAAAGCAGTTTTCTCTTTTTGAATGATATGAATAAATTTTCAAACAAGGAGAATGAAACAAATCATTATATCTAGCGTACGTATCACTACTTCCGGTGATGTTTCAAATAAAAATTTTGAACAGTCCTCTTGAAAAAAATGACAATAAGCGAGATAGAAAAAAATTTTCCTTTCGAAATTTTTTCAGACCTTTCAAAAAAAATTTTTTTTGCAAAATTATAATCACATTTGTAAAATCTTAAGATAATGAAATATTTATATTAATTACATTTCATTTCTGCAAGGTTTTTCACTGTCAGCACCATACTGATTCAGTGTTCTTTCATCTGAAATATTCTTAATAAGAGAATACCAGCATAAACAAGATAAGTTATCAAACTGATTAGTCCATGTATTTGCTCGCACATTTACCAAAGCTCCCTTTAAAGATGCGAAATGGCTCTTCCTATGATATAATAATCTCGATACCATCATAAATCAAAAAGTCTCGCAGAAAAGATGGTAAATATATTTACATTAAAACTGATAAAATGAGAGAAATACACATCTTAAAAAATAGAAGTTTATAATTAGTCGACTTTTCTAATGGAAATGACTAACAAATCCCTGATCTTGCAGGCACATTTCGACGTCCATTATAAACCAAAGTTGAACGAGGAACTGTCGATGAATGATTCACTTTATACATTCCAAACTATTGAACTGTATATATGCATTTTATGATAAAGTGATAATAAAGATCGTTGGAAAGGAGTTATGAGTGATAAAGTAAGAGATGATAGAATCACTAATAACAAGACAATAATATCTGGGAAAAAAAGCAAATTTTTATCAAACTGATATACTGGTGACGATATAAACTTGTAGCAATAAATTGTCGAAAATATAGTACATAATCAGTAAAATATAATCTCGACATTTAATACAAATTAAATACCTATCAATAACAACGTATTGTGCATAATCTTTAGACTGTTTTACTTTAATAAATTAAATTACGCGCAGCCAAAACAATGTCCCTCACCAACACAATCTACTTATCGGATTCCCCGAAAAACGAGAGATGACCACAATAAAGCAAAACAGTAATGGCGACTGAAGTCTTTTTTAAAGCGGCCCGTTAAGGAATAATTCTGAAATTTGTTGGAATTTCATTTATTTCTTTTTGGGAGGGCGAGGGGGGGAAAATAGGGGGGGGGAGGGGGTGGGAGGCACGGGTTGATATCAATTGTTGTTGTTATCATTAGAGAATCTTTGATGTGACCTTCATCCTTTTTTCTCTTTTCTGGAAAGAGTGAGTCATTAAAGTATTCTTTGGTTGTTAATTTTTTTGTAAATACTAATTCTAAAATTTTCGGCTAGTTCTAAATTCGGAATAGAAATAGGAGAAGCATAGGGATCGGCAAAATAATAAGTATTCTAGGTGTGCTTAAAAAACATCATTGTACTTGTTAGCTTACTAAATTCCCTTATTAATTGATAATCCTTGTGGCTCAATCATTTTGTAAAGAATGAATTGACTGGATTAGTATTATCTTTCAAAATCGTCAGTTATCTTGGATTCGCTGAAAAGTATTTGGATTTATGTGGAATGTATACTTCAAATAGAGAAACAGTAATTATTCTGCAAGCTCACAGTTTTTATTGATGTTATTTGAATTGTATTTTTTTAGTTGAAATTAAATGTCAACTAACTATTGAAATGGGTCGTGATTGGCTTTTTACGGAGGAACAGCTTGCAAATACGCCGTCTAGAAGAAATGGAGTTGATCGTGTTGAAGAAGACAAGCTGCGAAGAGAAGGAGTCAAGCTTATTGTCGAAATTGGCAGTGGTTTAAAATTGTAATTTAATACTGTATGAAAATTTGCTCAGATGCTGGTGAACTTCATACATCCGTATGGTTGTAAGAATTGCAGTTCGCAAATTCTTATTTATGAATTGCAATCCTTGA
Organism: Dirofilaria repens; assembly: GCA_008729115.1. Classification (NCBI taxonomy): domain Eukaryota; kingdom Metazoa; phylum Nematoda; class Chromadorea; order Rhabditida; family Onchocercidae; genus Dirofilaria; species Dirofilaria repens. Next base: position 81,428 of record SNRZ01000098.1, read on the forward strand.
AAGATTAAATATTACTTGAATTATCCAGCTTATCAATCACTTCATTTATTTCTCGTGCAATTTCATATTAGTCATTTCAGTTGAAATTCAGAATTATGTTGAAATCTTTGGAAAATTAACTGCTTCAGGCAACCAAATCCAACACTGGCAACAGCAGCTGTTTATTTTCATCGTTTCTACATGTTTCATTCTTTCAAGGAATTCCAGAAACATGTATGTATTTTGCTTTTTTTTTGTATTATTACTCGAAAGATCTAACATTATTTCTACAAGTTATCAGACGATAATATTTAACGTTTTTTAATTTTTATTACTTCCTTCTTAAATCAGTTAGAAAAAACAAGATTTTTGAAGGCGCATTGTTTTTCCTTTCTCCACTATGTCTATTGTTTCACAATTTCAATTTATGAGCTATCATTAGCTAGTCATTCATTTATGGAATTATTGAGGTACTTTAAGATATAACGGCATTTTAGATGCTGGCGTACTTTTTATACTTTCCCAGACAGAGAAAAATACATTTCATGAGACTAAAGTGAATAGGTATGCTCTCAATATTGTAACTGTGAGACCGATTAATCAAAATTTAAACGTAGAAGCTTATTTCAGCTGACAGCTTTGGGTTGTTTATTTTTGGCTGGAAAGGTCGAAGAGACACCAAAAAAATGCAGAGATATTGTACTGATGATTTATACATGCAATGTAAGTGGTTAAAGATTATAAGCAAACATAAGAGTTATGAGGGTTATTGGTCGCAAAAAACTTGATGCTAAAAATCGCGACGAATCTGGTGCTAAAAATTTTCATATGATAAGTAATATAATGTGACTTAGGCATTAAATTTCAGGAAGAGATAATGGGTATCGAACGGGTTCTTCTACAAACTATCAAGTTTGATCTCCATGTGGACCATCCATATATATTTCTCTTGCAATATCAGAAAGTCAACTTTTTTAAAAACTGAGCTTTAATTTGATATACTGTTAGCGAAGAATACCTCAAGAATGATCTATTCGTTTCTTTACTATGAATTTTTGGAAAAGATAAAAAAAAGATTTTTTAAAATCCAAAGATCTTAATAATTAAGTTTCAAGGTTTTCAAATTAGACCGGGAGAAAAAACAAACAGTGCTGCAAAATGCATGGACATTTGTGAATGATTCAATATCAACAACGTTATGTCTTATGTGGGAACCAGAAGTAGGAATTTATGTTTTTTTTTTTTGATTTAATGGAATTATCTTATGATTTATTTCTTTATGGAATATATGCTAAAATTTGGTGATATTTAAGATGATTTAAGTATGTTGTTGATTGAAATAATACTGAATATAAACTGAATACTGAAAGTTAACCATATGAATTACAGCTGATTATTGCAGTTGCTAAAATATTTAGGGAAGAGTTTTCAACAGTGGATATTGCAGGATCTAGATATTTCTAACTTTATATTATTCTTGAACTCATTGAAGAAGAAGTAAAAATATTTTTTATATTCAGGTGATTGCTATTTCGCTGATATATATGGCTTTGAAAATGACGAAACTAGATAATTGTGACTGGGTTGATCGGCAGCCAGGCGAACAGTGGTGGGATCAATTCGTTGCCAATTTGACTTCTGATATGATGGAAGATGTTAGTTTTCTTAGTTTCATTTCAAAATTTCTTTCTATGAATAGTAATGATTTCCTTTCGTTTATATCATACCACTATGTTCTCAAATTCTCTAAAATTCGCCTACCTGTATAATTTTCTCCTACATGTATAATTTTCGCACCTACCATCCTGAGGTCCATGCTATTTATTTTACTGTTTTTGGCATTATTAGTGAGTGTGTTTTATTTTTAACTGATAAGGATCATTTGTTTGATCAGACTAGTATGACTTTTGCTTCTATTTGAATTGCTGTTTGGATACTCCTGTATGAGGTCATCATATATATACTGCTGGCTTAGATATTGATACTCGAACTTATTTTAGTGCTGTACTATAATTATTGCTATTCCTAGAGCTGTTAAAATTTTTAATTGGTTAGATACTTTTTTGGTTCTAATCAAAAGATTCAGCCTCTTTGATGTTGAACTTATAATTTTATTTTTCTTTTTACTGTTGGTGATATAAGTAGTATATAATTTTACGTTAAGGTAACCATTTACTAAATCGAACATAAATAATATCGTAGTACTGGAAATATCTTTTTCTCCAAACTATCTTTGGGTAAAAAGAAGTGAATTAACGAGATATTTTTACAGACAGCCGTGTTTGACATGCGATCTTGCTATCTCATGACGATATAATATTAGTTAATTACATCGTTCTGTCAAGTATTAGTGAAGACCGCCGATTTGATTAATATTTAATAATTCTAGGTTTGTCATAAAGTACTTGATTATTATACGATCACGAAATCAGAAAGTCGATGATTGCTTCCTATGTTTTTTGAATCGGTATTTTGACAATGATGTATAGTTCCAATTGAAAGAAAGGAAACCATAACAATCAGTGAGTCACAATACTCTTTTTTCTTAGAATTGTGTGCTACTGTGTCACTATAGCTTCTAATTGCTAATCTACTTAGGGTTTTGTACAGTTCCCTTGCTACAGAATTTATTTTTTTCATTTTAAATTACCTATTAACAGTTTTAGTAAAATAATATAACGTATTAATATTTGTAAATTCTTTTATTTCTATTTTTACGCAATTTCACTCTTTGATAATTTATCATTTCTTATAATATATATTTCCTGATCGCCCTAAAGTTAACTTTTGAACGACTTCAGCTGAGTACTAGATTTTTCAAAAAATTAGAATATAAATGAAGCAGCAACAATAAAGAATATGCTTGAGTGAGCTTTCCGTAGGTATGAAAACCATTGACAAAGTACTTCTTTAATTTGTATTCAAAAATATTTTCTTCATAAAAACAGAATAACTTCTATAAATACACATATGTATGATATTGTAAAAGATTTTTTTCTGTTAAGTTGAAATTTTGCTTTTTATTGCCAAGAAATCGAATAAGACTTATTAATTTGCAAGTAAGGATAGGAGCAGGAAAACGTTAAAGATAAGACCAAATTTATCAACAGAGCGAGGATTGAAAAATTAAATTTCATTATGCAATAGAAGAATAAGATATGACATCTAGACAAAATTATGAAATTACAAGAAGCAGATGATTTGTTCAGAAATAGTGCCGATACAGATAATCCGCAGAAGAGAGGAAGTAGAAGAAATATAGTAAAGATTCTCGCTAATTTTCAAGTTTAAAAATCGTAGACATATCGTATTGTAAGTCAAACCATAATAAAACGAATGAAAAAAATACAAAGAAAATAACAACATTTGTCGTATATGCGAGTGTAGTGAGATTACGAGAACCTGAACAGAATACCCATAATACCCGTGACAAGTACTTACACATGTCCATCCAGCAAGCCATTTCATGGATACATATCGGAAATACTCTTCCTATAATCTATTGAAGTGTCGATTTTATAAAAATCAATATGCAAATTTAATATTCAAATTCGAATGTATAGGAATTCTCTAAGCTTAAGATTTCTTTTATCCCAGTGCAATGAAATTGAAGCCAGTAATAACAAATATCGAACTATTTTGATTAAGATTCTAAAAAATGTTGCTATTTCTTCATAAGCCAATGATTATTCTGTGAAACTTACGATTCTTCCACGTCTTTTATAACGTTTTATGTGACATTCCCTGTTCTTCAGTGGAACTTTGACTCGTTCAGGAAGAGTTATTAGTGTTTCTTTGGCTTTATTCCAAGATCCAGGGCCTTCAATTCGGTAGACATATGGTGCATTAGCACCAATAAGCAATCGAAGGTAGAAACTAGGTTCTGTGAATATGTACTGAAAAAACGAATCCTATAAAATCGAAAAATGGTGCACGGAAAAAAATTTTGAAATTTAAAATAATGTGAAAAAAAATCAAGCATATGCAGAAGTATGGGGATATATTGTGCAAGGAAATGATGCAATTATAAATTCAAAATTTTTGATGAAATTATACCTTTTTTAAATTAGGCTTGCAACCTATTTGTTCAGCAATTTCATCCATGTATTTGATATAATCCACTTGAAGGGTATGCTTGTTACTTTTGAAATATCTGACATAAAAAAAAGGTCTAATTTGCTTAAAATTAATAGCATTACATTTATCATAATAGCTTGAAACATATTCATTATCTATCAAATTTTACAATGTAAGATGGTTTTCAAAAACCAATTTATAAATCATTTATAAGCTATAGCGAAAAATAGTTACATCTAACCTTCTTCTAATTTGAATTTGCTTAAATTCAATATCAGCCAACATTTCTTCATGAAGAGGTAATTTGATTTGACCACTAAATACAGCAGCAACCCATCGACACTGCATTTCAGATATCGGTAAAATACTTCCAATGGGTTGGATCAGACCGATAACCGCTAAAGTAGGATATTTCAGAGGAAAAACATATTTGTACAATTCCACTTCATGGTTCTGGAAAACATAACTTGACAGGAAAAAAAAATTATTCATTTCAAAATCAACTAATAATTTAGAGCCAGTTTCCAATTCAAATTCCTTGGTTTTCTGATCTGAGATAATGATTAGGAACGGAAGGGGGTATTGGTATCGTTGCATGAGAAGTGAAATCCTTGGACCGTAGAGAGATGTCCGACTTTATACTTTAAAGCTGGAGAAAATGAGATTCGTATCCAACTATTTCAAACTGCTCTATTGTTGTTTCATATTACCGTCTTCTAAATGATTTGAACTGCACATTTAAAAATATTTATACACACCTTTGTCGGTATAATAAATTCCGGATATAGAAATGGAAAACCAAATGTATAACCAGTTGCAAAAATAATTACATCGGCGGGAAACTGACGTCCTCCTTTGACTCGAATAGTCGTTTCTTGAATTAACTCAACATCCTCCTGAATGATGAATATAATTGTGACAAGATAACGAGATAGAATAGTCCTCAAATAGAATATTTAAATTTCATAGAAAAATTACCGTAATAACGATCCGTCCGCTACAGAGAAGATTGGGCAAATCATCGTTGATAGTAGGATGCTGCTGCAGAAATCGGTGGTTAGGGCGAAGTCCATACAAATCATGATCAAGTCGTAGCTTAAATGGAAAATAAAAATCAAAATCGTATTTTTTTACAAATTTTATAAGTACCAAAGCAAAAACGAAATAAAAAAGATATATGATGCACTGCTGCGCTTATAATAATATTTACTCATATTCAACGCTTAATTTCTGCTAGAAAGCATCGGAATTTTTAGAGAAAAAAAAAAATTATTTTGGATGAAAATGTTAAAAATCACTTTTTTAACGGATTGGATTTTAAATTTATGTCATTATAGCTGATTAAATTTGTTCATTCATTGCGTAATCATTCATAAATTTAATAAATCAATTGAAAACCTGCAAGCGATGCTCCATGAAATCGTTCGCAACAGTCCACGGCAATTTATCCATTAAATAGTTATATAAGCGAGTCATCAGCTTCAGATCGTTCGGAATACCTCCTTGACTAACACGATTGAATATCCACGAGCCACGCCGAGTGGAAACTGTTACCTAAACTGGGATATTTAAAATACCTTCCACATATGTATTAACTTATTAATCTAGTTATTAAATAATTAATGAATCATTATGATAAAATTGGCTAGCAAATGCTTCAAGTTATGATTCTAAAATTTTAATGCTTAGTTTTAATCGTGATTTAAAAATCGATAAGATAATTCCATATAGCAGTTCTAATCAGAAGAAATGAACGACCAATCACATTTTTAAATTCAAGACTTTGAATGACTATTGATCTGGGTTCTACTCAAGAAACTATAAATTTTTCTCTACTTGTTCTTTCCATCAAATAGCCGTGATACCAACCGATTTCGAAACTCCAGATAATTCTGAAGCAATGTCAAGAGCTGAGTTGCCAATTCCAACGATGAAAATATCTTTTTCTTCAAACCCTCGGTAATCACGATATTTGTGGGAATGAAGAATATGTCCTTTGAATTTTTCACTCCCTAAACAGAACTGAATTCAATTTTTTGGAACTGAATTCCATTCAATTTTTTGAAATTACTACTGCAACATTAGAGGTTCTTTTTAGATAATTATTTTCCAAGAAATATTAATCAAATCTAAAAACGACTGCAATTGGAGGATTCTGAAATTATCTTAGTTAAGCAATAAAAAATTTGAATATTTCAAAAAGATATTTCCCCAAAAAAATTTTTGTAAAAATAATTACCTGGTATTCGAGGATATTGTGGCATACTATGGTGTCCAGTACATATTATTACATAATCAAATTGCTTCTTATCACCATTACTTGTTTTTACCTCCCAAAAATTACTCATTCGTGAAACCTAAAAACGAAAGCTAAAAATTGTCAATTAAATAACAATAAATGTTCGCTAGTATCTGAATTGAACTTTAATAATTTTTAAATAACTTAAAGCCTTCCAAAATTGCATCTCACTTAGCATTTTTTAGCGAATACTTACTATTGAATGATTATAGAAACATTATGAATAATCATGAGAATTACCTGTTCCACTGTGGTGTTAAAACATATGTGTTGATATAAATCATTTATTCTGGCGTAGTCTTTCAAGTATTCTAAAACTTTTGAATGATGCATAAAATTGCAAAAGTTAGCAGGTGGCGGGAAATCAGAATAGGCCGTCATTTCTTTCGATGTGTTCATCACTGTTGACTTCATCACCGTACCTCCCTCCTAAATTTGTTTCCAAATTTTAGATTTCGTTGTACTGAATTCATCTTGGATACCCACTCTGCCGTCAAATTTTGGTACCGTCAGCTTTGCATTACTTTCTGTTTTAGCACATATTTCTTTTCTTATTGTATAATTCCGATTATTCTGCTAAGATGCTAATTCCATAAAAAAATTAACTCTTGAACGGTAACAAAATAACAAACCATCTTGCGGAAGAGATTTTTCTTTTCTTTTTTCTATCTTAATATTCCTCTAAGATACGATAAGTATTTGTTCAACTTCTAACTTCACAGTTTTTTTTTTTTTTTTTTTTAGGAAAACTGCTCTGCAACGAAATTTCTTGCGAAATAATTGATATGTACATTAAATTAAAGTGAACACTATTTCATATTATTGAAAATTGCAGTAACAATTTCAGTAAAACCCTGATCTGAACATGATTATCATAAACACTCGTTCGATAATATTATTGGCCTGGACAAGAAAATATGAAAAAGTTAACAGATTACTGCCAAATTTTTAAGAATTAAGTACCAAATCTCGTTAACTTCAATTTTAAAGTTTCAAAACCAAATGAAGTTAAGAACTTCACATTAACTTACAGTTAATTCAGGCCGGTAATTCCATAGGCCTCCGACATCGCTAGTGCGTTCGTAAGCTAATACATCGAGGCCAGCTGCGCGACATTCTTTGATAGCAGGCAAACCGCTCGCACCTGTACCTATTACACAAACTCGCATGGTACAACAGAATGTTTTAATTTTATACAACAGCAGCCAAAAGAATTTCATGCAATGGTCACGGTTTTTCTCGTTTCTTCAAAATTCAACAATCTAGGACAAATGCCGTTTCTATTCCACGCCTTCCTTTTTAATCTATTTCTTTAGTTCTTGAGATTTAATATAAAGGTCAGTAGGTCAGTATTAATCTGTGGAGGGATGCACTTCGAAGTTTTATGCAGAATGATTGTATAAAATCATAAAAAGAAGAAATGCGGAGTAAAGTCCTTTACATATTGAAAATTTTGTTGATTCTAGATTTCGAAAAATTTTTTCCTTAATAATATTCCTTAATAATCTATTGCTTCTCGTACTCTAATATTTAAAATTAATAAATAGTAGTAAATACATCACGAAAAAATAACCAAAGAAAATAAAAACCAAGAGAATAATTCTACCACTTAAGCTCACTCTTCAAAAAAAGCGCCCTCGTAAGAATGACCAGAAATCACGTCAGTGGACTTCTCTCTAAAACTTTCGAGATGAAATGGGATCTAGCAGAACAAGATCTTCAAAAATATTTTTGGTTACAAAGAATTCGTCATGAATAACACGTATCTTTCCTTAACATATGCTATGAAATTATCAAATCCAAATAACTCTTAATAAAATTTATCAAAAAAGCTCGCAATATATACAGTTTCGATGGTGATTTCACTGTTCTACGGAAACTGAGGCACATCCCCAGAAAATTGTTAAAGAGTATATAAAGTGCATAAAAATTATGTATAACAAATGAATCTCTCAAATGACATCTTACTAGTGAAGATTTTATCTTTTATAAGAAATAGTGAAATGAATGATTAAAATGATGAAAGAAGGAAAACGATAAAAGCTGAGCTGGATTGAATACTGAATTATAAAACAATTTTTGAAACAATAAAATTTTAAAACGGACCTTTCAACTGCAGGAACTGTTTCTCTAAATAGCAGTGCAATTAAACAATATGTACAGACATTTCTCTAAACAGTAGTTCGATCAAACAATATGCACTTGATAACGATCTGCGACATTAATAAAGCAGAAAAAAAAAGCATTGAATATGGGATGTGTAACATCAGTTAAACTTGTCATGTGGCGGAGAATAATTTCGTTGTCTGTCATACTATCAGCAACAGAAGCGAATAATAGCACATATCCATCGCCTTTTCCCAAGTTGCTGGAAACTAAGTCGACAATCTTTAATAATTTCTTGATATATGTGGAAAATGTATCGATTTCAACTTTCTTTCCTTATTTTAAATTGTTATATTTCAAATTTCGACCACATCATGAATGCCACTCTATCTTAGAAAAAAGTGCTTCCTCAAATAAAAAAGAAAATTTCAATAAGGCATAGTGACGTAGTGCATTAAAATTCAATATTATGGAAAATAGAGAAACCTCTAAACTGACGTTGCATGCTTTGCTGAAATTGTAATTTGCGGAAACACAAGAAATGAAACAACCACAAGAATAAAAATAAACAAAAGTAAGTACAGCAAGTAATATCATTAATAATTTCACACAATCAGATATGAGACTGATCCTTGATAAAAGCACGGTCGTTTCATTTTTTTGATTTTAGATTTATACGTACAAAATCCGCGTTTTTTCATACTATCCTTTGCTATCCATACCTCCACTTTCACCAACATCGTTATGAAATTCACATGATTACATTGGTGTTCTAACGCTAAATAAAAGCACAAATTTCATTAAGGTGGGAATTTATATTAACATTAATGTTTCATAAGAAATTTAAAATTTCTTGTGTATATTGAAATTTAAATAGTTACCTTATTTTCGAAGGTAGCACATAATATACTGTACCTTTCCAGAATATTTTTCAAATTGTTCGGTCCGAATCAAAAATTAGGAAACTTCCGGAAATTTCAAAGAATCAGCCCGGAAATCCGAAAAACATGAAATTATAGTCAATATGAATCAAAAAACGAAAAAACTCATGGTTCTTTTTTTTAATGTTGAGAAAGCATACTGTAGCATCAGAGCGCTTATTTCCATTTCATTAACCTGCTTCAAAGAGGTACAAGGTAAGGAAGTCCACTTATCATTGTTAATGAATTCGTTCTGTCCAGCGTCCTAAAAAGTTATCTCTGCTGAACATAAATAAAGCAGTTGTGTAAGCTGTAATTTATCGAGCATACGCTAATATTAAATGCGACTTTATCCTAAAGAATAAAAGAATAAACTGATCGATATAAAAGTGGAAATATTTTTCAGGATAAAATATACGAGTTTTAAATTATCATCATTTAATACAGTAAATTGAAAATCGGTGATTTAAAAAAAATTAAAAAAAAAAACAAAGATTTGTAAATAAAAGTATTTACATAAAGGTATTTGCTTGCAATTATGAGCACTGAAAGATATAACTCGCCCGGATCAGAAGATTCAAAATATGTTTTATCAGTAGTTCGTATACGATCAAAATACACCATAGCTACTAAAAATATACATGCATCCACATATCCATAACTGCCAATAGATTTTTATAAATTTCAAAATTAAAATGGATAAATCTGTCGTCCACAAGCAAAAGAAGAAGGATCCTAAAAATATTTCAGAAATTCAAGTGATTAAGACTTATTTATTTCACTAAGTAATCTTTTCTCCGAGTGACAAAAGAAATAATAGATAGGATTTAATGTCTCAAAATATCTTTTTGTAACAATAATAATAATAAATTTAGTATCATTCTGATATTTTTTTATTCCTAGTAAGATTTCGTAAATCAATTAACAGTTTTAAATTAATTCCCATTGAAACATTAGATGAAATTTATAACAGATATTTACCATGCCATAATAATTCTCGAAACATGAGGTTGCTAAATCCTTGTTTATATAATCATACGGAGGGTGCCTATCGAAATAATTCATTGCAAGTCTAAAACACTTTAAAAGAGATAAAGTGCTTTCCAATATGATATTGAGTGATTTTAAAGAATATAATATTAGACAAACAGTAAAAAAATCAAGCTAATGTGCATGCTAGATTTTCAAATTTCTATTCGCAGTTATCTAACTCACAGTACACTATTTTTAATTTTTATGTCCTTGCTCAATGACTTTTGTAAAAAAAAAACACGCACACACACTCGACATTTGACCTTCCGCATGGAATTTCTGAAAAATAATTCTCGAAACTTTATCAAAGTAAAATTTCAATCTGAATGCTTATCGGAAGATGAAAGCGGTAACGATTTCATCCGACAACTTCCATAACAAAGCGATCTTCGCAGGCGATGCTGTAAGCTTTTGAACGACAGCGAGATTGGTGACATTATTGTGAGTTAAACTTTCAACATACACTAACATCTATCGCAATGTTCGAATTCCCGCGTCTTTTAATTCTTATTTTGGAATGGCTTGCGAGCGTACGTGGTGCGGTCAGAGTATCGTTGTGGTATGGATGCATTCTACAGTGAAATAGGACGTATGGGATGAGCCGATAAGTAGTTAATTGGGCAAGATCTGGAGAGTATTTTCGGTTTTTATCGGTTTTTATTGCAGTGAGATCAGGGGTTTGTCGGTTTTTACTGTAATGTTGAATGTGTCGAAATCAAATTTTTGTTATCTTTTGGAACGTATCAGGAGCGTAAAGTTGAAATTGCATGTCTTATTCACACTCTGCGCTTATTTTAAATATTTCTTTGAGTGGTTGTTAAAGTAATTCTTATTGCTTACCGTAGGTTTAACAATTATTTCATATTTTCTGATGCAACTCTTCATCGTGTTATTCGGCTTTAATAGACAAATGAAGTTAGGCTTTCATCTCTGAACCATAATTAAATTTTCTAACTAATGGTTATTATGTACGATGAATATTGTGTCGGTGACATACAGTATGCGCAATTCAAAGTATTTGATTTTCGCGGATTTTAGTTCTGAAGAAAATGTAATTGCTATAATATATATATATATATATAGTTTCTTTTAAAAAAGGAAAACTTGTGGGATAGAAATGAAGAATTAATTCGGGAAGAAAAGAACAGTAATTTGTTGGACAAATTTTACTCCATTAAATTATAAAACTTGAAGTCTTCGTTTCACTATTAGTAACACGCAACTTTGGATGAGAACATTTCAGAAAGTCCCTCATTTCTACCTCTTTCAATCGTTTGCTAATAGTTATTTTTACCTCTCTTGCTCTCTTCCTTTCTCTGATTGCCTGTAGCTTACTAGCACAATTATTTAAACATATTTGCACTTTCCACTAATGTGTACGAGATCTCTGGTTATTCGTAGTTCTTCTGAACTTTCTTTTTTTGAAAATAAATAACATTACTGTTCAGTTCTGAGATCTTTTTCTTCTTCTGTTTCGATTCTTTTTGAAATTGTAGTGTTGTCCTCGTAGTTGACCTTTCGACTGTATATTGATTTTTATTTTCTCTGCTTCGCAGCACTTCCTTCACAGATATTTTTGTCCTAATAATCTCTTCTGCTTTTTTGTTGCAGTGTTTGAAATTAGTTCTTTAAAGCAAGTCGTACTGAAAATTATCAACTAGCTAATGATCTTTCCGTTGCAGATATATTCGTTAACTAATGTTTGAATTTTAAGCGCTTCTTATGCTGCAGATATCATACCCGAATTAACTCATATTAATCATCATAAATAGGTATTTTATGCCTTTCTTGGGTGAATTTTTATTCTCTTGGTATGTTAGTAACTCTGGTAAACAACAGAAATAGTGATTTTCGCCGTATGTGATAGTTTTGTTTATCGCGAAACGTGGAATTAATATTTGCCCAGTATTCATCAAACATAATTGCTGTATAAGTCGAATTAATGAACCCGAGAGAAGAACTGAATTAAATTTTGAAATATACGGTTTTGAATTCTCTTGTTTTCGCTAAAGTTATAACATTTATCGTTATTGCTATCATTTTCGAAATACATGAGCCTCATTTATCACTCTGAGTTTTATTTCTGTTCTCAATGTTGTCATCAAATTATTGATACTCTTAGGTCTTGTATATTATTATCTTGATTATATCTGTAGGATTATTTAGTAAAGAACTAACATTCTTTATTCTTATGTTCTATTAAACTGTATGAAAAATTTATCATATTAGTTTATCTTCTTATTCCAAAGTTTGAATTAACTGTTCTACAGTTTTTTGTTTTTTATGCCAGCAGTAATTCTAGCTAGTTTTAGCAGGGCAATGGCAATTAGTGGGAATAGAATTTTATAAAATTTCAATTAGTAATTGTTTTAACAATTAACACAGTTTTCATTCAGTGAAATGATACTTTGCTTTAAAAATTGCCTTCATATTTGAAAGAATGATGTAAGCAAACCTGTCATTAAAAACATGGAACACTATATTTATCTCGTCGATAATATATCTTATCTTGCAATTCATAAAAAATATACTAGTAGCTTTCGTCTTTATTTTTTCCTTTCGAGCATCATTGTTAAATATTTCGGTATTTTTACAAGAACTATCTCGTCTCATCACTTTATTTTTTAGTTTTATTATTTCTGTCAGATATGCATAATTATAAATTTTGAAGATAACTAATGTAATAGAAAATTCTGTTGTCAATTATTTGGGATATGATTTACTTCGATTTCAGTTTTATATCGTACACTGAAGAAGGTTTGAAAAAAAATTGAAAAGCGTCCATGGCAAATATTTTTTATGCTTCTTTTTTTTACTTAGTATTTCCAGTAATATCGAGCGGAATTGATTCAGTTAAAAAAAAACGGTTGTGATTTTAAATTCAATGTCGTCAATGGACGCTGAATCCTCAGAAAGTTTTCCGGCGAATAGTGATAAAGCGGCGGATCGTTCACATGGAGACCCACAAACTGTGGACTTTTCACATGGTATTTTTTGGGTGAATTCTTTTTGCAACTGTCTAATACCAAATTTCTATTGAAAGACATTGTTTTTTGAAAAATTAGCTTAGAAAATTGTTCGTGATAGTTTATGAAATAGATGAAATGCAGTTATGTAGTTAATGTAGTCAGTATTTCTCACTTTTAGCAAGTACAGTAATAATTGATACGGTTACAAACGGTGAAAAAGCCATGGATCAGAAACAGAAAGGAGGATATCCACAAAATTTGAATAGTGAACATCGAGATAATCTACATGCCATTTCTGAGGTTAATAAGAGTTTATTTATTTAGTCTTTCTTATCGATATTTGTAAACGGTTCGCAGCTGTCCATAATGAAAATATTGTTAAAGGTTTGTATTTCGTTTAATTTAGGCTTCTTCGGGATCAAGGACTGAGGGATGTGTAGAAAATATAGGTGATGAGGAGGCGTGCAAGGATGCTACTGAAAACCAAAGAATTGAGGTTCGTCTTCATTTATAGAGTTGTTTTAAATTTCATCTATGAAAACTTCAATAACTTAGAAATAAAAATAGATGACTAAGAAGGAGAGTATATCTCATTCAGAATAGAGAAACAAAATTTATCCGAAGGAAATTTTTATAATTGGTCTCTTAATCTATTCTAAGTTCCAGTAAACGAGGCAAGCACTCATAGGTATTCGTATGTAAATTGTCAAAAGTAATTAAACAATATAAGTATGAAGCATAAGTATAAAAATTAAATAATATAAGTATAAAGTAGATTGTTAATTCCAGTTGAAAGAAGGATCAAGTGAAAACGCTAGTGAAGCACTTGAATCGGAAAAACATGACAGTGTTGCGGCTTCAGCTGGCTCATCTCCTCCACCGGCAAGTTAAAGCTCAATCGTTTAATTTGTTTTATCGGTATTGGGAAAATCACGAGATTTCCTTCAATATAATTGTACTGAAATATATAATTAATGAATAATTTAGAAGCGTTTTGCAATTCGGCAGTCCTGTCTATTTTCCTTATTACTGCAGTAGATCATTTAATTTAAAGAATGCCAGAAAGTAATTAAATTATAAGCTTTAAAGAAATCAACACTTCAGTGTTCTTTTCGTTAAGATCATTCTTCGTGTGGTTGTTCTCTCTTATATCGTAGAGTTTCAAATTTTTGACTGTTATGAAATTTTTTTTTTTTTTCGGAAAAATAGAGGATTGCTTTGTTTTTTCTTTATGTCATTCATTTTTGCATAACTAGATATTAATTGTTTTCTTTTATGTTATTCAGCTCCAGTTCTTTGCTCTTCCTGTTTTTTTAATTCGAAATAATTTCATTTTAAGCATCTCGTTTTATAGAGCAGTGCTGCTCCAGATGAACTGCATATGGATATAGATGCAAAGAGTAATTCGGAAGATGATAATAAGGAGTCGAGTGAGGTCAAAAATGATTCCAGTAAAGAGGTTCATGGTTCAAAGATTGGTGTTAATGATGTCGATGATGATGATGATGGTGACGACGATGATGATAATGATGATGATGATGATGATGATGATGATGATGATGGTGGTGGTGATGATGATGATGATGATGATGATGATGATGAGGATGAAGATGGCGATAAAACGGATACTGAAGAAGGCGAAGACGAAGTGCAGAAAAAGGAAAAGATGGAAGATATAAATGTTTCAGACAAAGCAGAAGATAAGGCAGTTGATACCGCTGATAAAAAAGAAGTAAGTAGGCTAGCGATTTTTTTTAATATACTGTATTTATATCTACTGTTGTGTCTTGTTTAGGTAAATATTCAGGAAATATATATTTAACAAATATTGTATTTCATTCGACAAGTACTGAAAATATTCAGGGAAGTGCGAAACGTGTCTTACCGAAATGGATGGTGCAAGACGCCGATGCACCTCCAAGTCCAAAAGAAGAAACGGATGAAAAACATGCAGCTACAGTTGTCACCGAGAATGAACCGACTAGTGGCGCTCGAGGACGAGGACGTGGAAGGAAAGGACGTGATGCGGCACGGGCAGTAGTTAAACCTCACAATGTATGTCGGAACTTAATCTTGAGAGAATAGAGCTCATAAACATTATAATGTTTAAAATTGTTTAAATCTTTTTTTAAACAGTTAGTGACTTGATGCAGTTTAAATTTTTTAAAGTAGGTTATGACTTGTAAATTTAAATGTTTAATTAAGGTTGTTCATTACAGATAGCCATAATCGATAAATTTATTATGAATCAATTTTTAATTTTCTAATATGGAATGATTATAAGATTTAGGAAGCTGCTGCCGAGCATCCGCAGCCAGAATCATTGGTATCTGGTCGTCCTCGTCGTTCAACACGTTCAAACGTAGATTATGCTCATCCAGATGTAGCAACGGTAGTTGCTGAGCAGGAAGATTTGGAAAATGAGGTTTCTGCTGGAAAATTTTTACAAACTTTTTAAATAATTTTCTGACATTTTTTCTAGAGCTTTTGTCTCCTGTTGCAAAGTTCCTTTATATAAAAATGTCACATTTTTTTTTCTATTACTCGACGAAATTTTCTGCATTTATTAAGAAGAATATCTTTTAGTAGTTCGTGATAAATTACAAAAAAGATTTGATTCTTCTTTAGTTAATGTTTTGGAACATGAGTCAACATTCTTTCTCCAACAATAATAAAATCACAAGATTTTTGCAGTTTCAGCTTCAGCAGAAAGTCAGTCGAAGTCGTGGAAGGGGTCGAGGTCGAGGTCGAGGTGGACGTCCTGGTGGACGTAAACGAACAGCAATTGATAGTGATGATGGAGAAGATAGCGATTCTGAATACGGCAGCCACAAAAAACGGAAGCGTGCAGGAAGAAGTAGTGGCTCACGGGGCCGAGGACGAGGTAGAGGTCGTGGAAGACCATCTCGAAGTTTGGGTTTGGTTTTTACTTTATTTAAAAGATCTTAATGTGTGATGCAATTCGACTAACAACATGATATTTTTGTAGAAGATAGTCAGCATTCAAGAAATATTTCGGTATTTAAACTTATGTTTTTTATTAATAAATCGAATTTATATAGGAAGAAAGAGTAATAAAGAAGAGAGCGATGATGACGACGAGGAGATGGATTTGTCGGACAATGACGCCGGTGGTTCCACTGGTTCTGGTGAGGAATCTTATAAGCCTGCTCCTTCAAAGCGACCGCTGCCGCTTATGTTGCTGAAGCACATTCACCTAAGACGCCTTCTAAAAAACGTGGTCGTGCTCCAGCAACTAAAACACACTAAACACTAATATTTCTATACTTTGTGTTTTTGTAACAAATAATGTTTCCAATCGCTTATAGAAATTCCATTTGCTTGTTGGAATGGAATTGGGAACTCTGATATGTGTTAAGAATTAAGATTGATGTTTGATTTATTAGAGTTTGTATTTCATCATGATACAGAAGAAAGGAATTTCTATTTCTAAGAAACTCAAATTATTTCAGGAGGTGATGAGTGAATGAAGAGAAGTTGGAAAGTTGATTGCCATTATTATTTTTATGCGATTGCATGATATTGTTGAATTTGTTACAGGTCAATTCTTCTATTTTTGCAAATGTTTTCATTTTGTGTATAGGTTCACGATGAATTTTTCTCCTGTTTCCAATTTTCAGTAACTGGAAGAGCGTAAAGCATATCACGCCATGATTTCCAGTGAAGTTTTATAAGCTTCAATCTTTGAACTCGTTGCTTTGCTTTTAAATCTATTATAACTGCAGAAATGATTCCACTGTTGCCCTCTTGGAAAGAAGTGACCATTGTTAAGCCTAATGTTTTGTTCTAGACAGTTTTTTTTCAGTTCAGTTATCGCTTGTCATTTTCTTCTCACTTGTCTAAGTTTTGCTGAATTTAAACAGTTTTGGTTTTCTTCATTGTCAGGGGAGACTCTGTTGTATTAGTTATCCTTTGGTTATTATTGCTATCTTAAATGGAAATGATAAGATAGTTTTTTGCAAAATGTTCTCGAGTTTTCGTATTTCCTAGATTGTTTTTTAATGTATGCTAAACTGAGAAAAAAATTGTTGAGAAAAATTTTTGAAAAAATGTGAACTGTGGTACCATGCATATCAGGGACAGCAATGATGTATAACATAAAATAGTGGAATATTATTCGTAATTATAAATTGCTTCGATTTTTCAGTGAATTTATGTTAGTGTTCAACAGCCGCATTACATCTATATATTTTCGTAGGTAGGCTCAGCATTTTGACCTTGCATAAGCATGATGGTTATTCTTGAAAGTAGATTTTTATCATATTGTGATTTAAATTTAACAGTATGTATACTTTCAATATATATGACAAGTGAAGTGTTTTATTATATGAACATATCTGAAGAGAATGTTTGACTATGAAACATATCTGAAGAGAATGTTTGACTATCCTTACCTTCACAAATCACGGCACATTAGTGAAGGAGGGAAAAACATTGAATTAGTTGGCTCTTATTATTCGTAGAACAAAAAATGTTATTTAGTTGTTGCCACTCTTTATTCATCATCCTTATCAACAAAGATCCTTCTTTTTTGAATGTTTATCTACCTCTATGCGGAAAGCAGTTGTAATTAAAGTGATGCATGCATATTCGGTCTATTCTAATATCTTTTCCTTCCTTTTTTTCTTTAGTTACTTTTCATAGAATTCTTTGATTTTCTTTCTTCTCATCATTTCTTTAGAATATGTACCTTAAAATTTCTTTATCGTTCTTAATATCCTCAAAAAAATTTTACTGTAAATAAACTATCATTTGTAATTGTTTTGTTTTGATGTTGTTCGGAAATTAATTTGTCAGTGATGTATCTTAAAATTTCAACTTCTCTTTGTCACCAGTTTATATCCTGCTGCTGCTAATCGTTTTGAAAAACATTTTTTAGGAAAAATTTAGTGGTCAGGAAAGATATAAGTTTAGACATTCTTTCCTATTCTGCTATGTTCATTTTATTTTTTGTTAATTGTAATTTTTTCCTGACATTTTTGATCCGTTTTAAAGTGTAGATCATTTTCCATTCACAGTTTTCGATTGCAGAAGCAATTAGCTTAGCCAGTTCTTGCGCATGTTTTTCATTGATTATAATTTCATAAAGACAAGAGAAAGTAATCCACTCAACTTTGTTAATTTCTCTGTTTGCGATTAAGAGATTTAACAACTGTATTTGTCAAAATTATGCAAATTTATTTGGTAGTAAATGTCAAAGCAGTTTTAGTTTTGTGAATAGAACATTTCGTTTCGATTTTATATGCAAAATTATTTTCCCTTTAAATTTGATATATGATGTAGAACTGGAAAATGTGGGGAATGATGTGACATGCATACAAACGATTATTTCAAGTCCGTTTATTGAACAAATTGCGCAAAGGTTATATTTGCTAGAATTAAGGTTAGAAATTGAAAACCAATGTTAAATTTGCTGGTAATATGGGGGTGCCGAGTCTGAATGGAGTTATAGCTAGATGAATATTTAAGTGATGAAATGAGAACAGAAGTTGTCAGATTGTTGACCAGCATGGGGAACTTCTGAATCATACTGGCTTACTGAAATGGTAGTTACTGGATGTTTTTAAAATTTTCTAGACATGATTCTTCCGACATGTGCGATTTGCTTCATGTGGGTACTGAATTTCTTTTTCATTTGCAAACTATATTTTTTGTTAGACTATGTATGGATGTGTTGCGTATCCAAGGGCTGTCTTAGTTACGATGATTATCATTAATGCATGATAGATTTGGCCATTGCGCTAGTATATTTTTCGTGCTGTTTTTTAAAATTTTATGTAATTCATAACATTCTGTTGAATTCGAGCTTATGCGATAGCACTTTTGCGAGTGAACCTGTTACAGAATTTGAGATGTATAATTCTGTTAGCAGGGGTCGCAAATTTTGCTGATTGGAACTATAAATTTCAATACGAAATGAGATTTGTTGATCTCGTCACTGTGCTTCTTCTGTTTTGTTAATGTATTCTATTTTTCATCTCGATTTTGTATGTTCCGTTTTGGTTTGTTATGGGGCACATTTCATCTATCTTTTGATACGATAGTTATGGCATTGTTTTGACTAACGCGAATTTATTTTAACACATGACGAGTACAAGTATTTTTGTCTGTTTGTTCCAATTGAAAAGCATTCAGTGATGCATCAAAAGTGAATCAATAACCAACCGTTTTTGTGCAAAAGAGTCGAAATATAAAAGAGCGTGTGCAATGACAACAGCATGGCAGGTTAGTTTTCTCATCCCATAATTTATTTGATGACTGTTGTGGAGCAAACAAAGGATCTGTGATTAATATACATACACGCGAGGAAGCACCGAAGAACGTAAAGAAACTGAGTTTGTGGATTAAATATCATTTTTTTGAAATGTGATAATGATAGTTTTTTTAGGTGTAGCATGGCATTAAAGTCGCTACTTTGCAATGGTAATTAAGTGTCCAAATTTATTACATCTATTTCCTAACAGCTTATCGTAGGAAACTTAACCAAGTTGCAGTAGTATCAGTTATGGGTAAGACAGAATTTGCTTTCAAATGGTATGTGTAGCATAGTTGTTCTGACGGAAATCAATTTTTTGCCATTTATGAGTCAGTTAATTGGAAATGACCATTCGTCGATATTCTAGAAGATTAATAACCAATATCAAGGATGTCAACTGACGATCGGAAAAATATGTATGACATTATGCTGAATGTTTGCTGCTGCTAAAATCCGAAATAGTAAATTAAAAATCTGTAATTGATTTCGATACAAAACGTACCGATTGAGAACATGAAAATGGATGTGGAAAATTGCTGAAAAATTGATTTCCTCTAGGATATTGGAAAAATATATTGGAAATGCATAATTAGCTGAGGGAAGAACACATAATTGCATTTGTTTTATTTACAAAAAAACGTGTTTGTATGATTCTGTGGAAAGAAAAATGTTTATCTGAAGTTTCTTTACGATCAGTTCATAAGCCCAGGATGTATATTAGTCGTTTTTCTGTGATACGAACCATTCATTCTGAAACTTTGATCATTCAATCAATTCGTCGCGATTTTAATATGTGGTGATTATCATTTTCAATATCTTCAGAATGATGTGGTTACGGAAGGAGCCCAATGAAGTCATTGGAACGTTCAGCTTTGACTAGTTGAGGCTTTATCTGTTTGGGAAATTGACAGTTATGAAATTAATCTGCTTTAAAATAGTTTGTCTGAAATCGATTAAGAGTGGATAAAGGGACAACAATTAAATTTATGTCTTATTCATTAGTTTGATACCTTCAGGAAAAATATTAAGTAGTCAGATCGAAATGATGCATTGTTTACCTAGATTTATGCTCTTTGTATATAATATAAAGTTTACTTTTGAATCATGGGAACTAGAAATTTGAATACTATGGTGGTCGATTTGATGATAAAAATGAGCAGCGGTTTATTTTGATTATTGCTATCAAAGTAGTGCACTGAACAAAAAAATGAGCGTGAAGTTTCGCCGTAATCAGACTTTATATGTAATTGAAGATAATGATCATTTTGTAAAAATTTTTCATGAATATCTAAAACTTTGATATGAGGATTTAATCTTATTGATTTTCATCAGATGCTCTATTCACTGTTATGATCATGTTATGGGAATAGAATGAATGAAAAAAGAATTTTGCGTTTTGGTATTTAGGTTATGTTCTAATAAAATATAAAGTTTAATCTCCGCGCTAATTTATCAGGAAATTATTTTTAAATATTGAGGATATATAGATTGAACGAAAAGGACACTGGGATATTAATGATTGGAATAGTTTCCTTTTTAAATTATTATAATTTCGGCGAAACTTAACGTTACTGCAACATCGTTATGCAACATCTGCGAAATATCTTCCGAAATATGTTATTGACTCAAACTTGCACGGTTAATCTTTTTGTCGAAGAGCTATGAAAGAGTGGATATTGTGATTATAAATTCAAGTTTTTTTCAATTGTTTTTGAGATCCATTAAACGTTAAACTTTAATTTTGGGTAGTCTTGAGTACACCAGCTGCGTGGCTTATTTTTTCATTTAAGTAAATAAGAAAACATTCATTGTTGCCAATTTGTAAATCATTTCAGTAATTTCTGAGAAAATTCCGCGAAATTTGTTGAACATTTTATTAGGATACCACATCTTTATTCGTCCTCTGACCTCATATCCAAACTTTTTAAATTTGAGATTATTAACCATTACTTCATTCACTATAAGTATTTGAAAATGATTTTGATATGATTTAGGCGTGGAAATTTGGCAAAAAAATGACATTAGTTCTTCAATAATTAAATTTAAACCAAATTTGTAAAACATCATTAATATTGTACACATGTTTGTGATACTTGAGTTTTTTAAAAGAGTTTCAATATACTGTCTGAAAAGAATTAGACTGGTGTACGCTTATTACCGTGCATGTATATTGTAAGAAGTATCGAATAGAATTGATTGAACCAACTTTAGATAACATACATAATGCTTGGCTTGGCAATTTGCAAATGAAATTCTTACCGAAGTTTTTATTATCATTAAATGAGGAATTTTTTATTATCCATCTAGAAACATCTGTATTGAATATGTGATATGCAATACTGATCATTGAGCACTTTTCACTTCTTTACTTTTTTATAATGAATATCAATCCTAATCAATTATTATCAATAAAGCTAACTTAAAATGAAATCATTGCCTTAGGTAAGAAATAGGAAGCCGCTGAATGTTAGGAATTAAATAAAAAGAAATTAAACATTCAATTAAGTACGAAAATGAATTGTCACATCCTCATAAGTCTAGTTAAACAAGCCAAGAACTTATAGAAAGCAAGCACTAACGGAATACTATTAAATGAGACAACGTTGCTATAGCCTAGAAAATCGATCATACTCGAAGAAATTGCTTCTCTTCCTAAGAGGCGTACTATTTCGCTTTGTCATCCTGAAGGACAGATGCGCGGATCCTCTTCATCCTTTGTTTTCTATCTATATTACTTCAGTTGTCTTATCGCATATTCAGAGATACACACTCACACCACAATATAGAGATGCAAGTATAGATGGAGCAACAACGAGATATGTGCATAAGTTTCAGCGTAGAAATTTGACTTGTTGAATGGAGCAGAGGTCATCGGGTGTCGTCTGATAAACTTTTGCAGCTGCAATGATACCTATCGGAGAGGTGAATTATTTTCTCAAATTTCCATTCTGATTTTTGATTGCAAATCGTAGGTCAAATTTACGCCAAGCTATTGCACGTTGATACATTAGAAAACATTATTTCAGTTACGCCAGCTTTCATTCAGTTCTTCAAAAGCCATTTTATGAAGCGTTCAACTTAATTAGGCCACAGATAATCTGACGCCTGGAATTTTTTGTTAATGTGTTTTGTAATTTCTCCAAAAATCTTGAATAAATGTCTATAATAATAAATTATTTATATTCCAAAACTTTATAAATGACAATTTAATAGAAGAAGGAGCCATTACCTTAATTAAGAAGTCTTATTAAAATCATACTGTAATAATTTGTGCTGCAACTTCCATTTTAATTGCAATGTTAATTTTATTTTCCGATAATTAAAGATGTTTGGAAAAGTCAATTTTATATATGTAAATTGTGAATAACTGATAGATAAATTATTGGAAAAATCATTCACTGAGAAAACAATTATGTTAAAAAATAATTTCGAAAGTATAGTGTTTTCCAGTCATATTTATAAATTTTAATTCACATAGCAATAACGAAAGCAGATACGATAGACATATGTTTATAGTATGCAAAATATTTTTTACTATAATAAT
This sequence comes from Dirofilaria repens, assembly GCA_008729115.1. Lineage (NCBI taxonomy): Eukaryota > Metazoa > Nematoda > Chromadorea > Rhabditida > Onchocercidae > Dirofilaria > Dirofilaria repens. The sequence continues at coordinate 104,631 of SNRZ01000098.1, forward strand.
ACATAGTCGTAGAATTATGACATATTAAATTATGAAATGTGCAGGTAATTATTTCACTTATTATCCTCTTTAAAATTATTTGCAAAACTCAAGTTTCAGACTCAAGATGGTCGTGCCGATATGACCAATTTTGAGATGGATCTGTTTGATACAAAGATAAATTCATATACTGTGGAAAAGGTCTATCTTCATTTTTACAATTTCGCTAAAATGTGTGATTGTGATTAAAGTAGGATACTGACATTCTTGACTTCCGAATAAAGACACTTCTTGACTGTAAATTAGGTGTGCTAATTTCAATTCAACTTAACAGTTATATTAACTCTGCGGCATAATGTGGTTTGATATTTTGGATGTAGTTATTAAATACTTCCACATATTAAATGCAAATTATTTAGATTTATTTATTTAGTATTTAGCTCTGTTCTAATTGTAATTGAATTTTTTATGTACTTGTTACCTTGTGTAATTTGATTTTTAAGTTTAACATATAACTGATCTGTACCAGTTCAGGAGGATAGTCGTATATAAAATGATTTTCACTCATGTTTACTTTTGGTAATAAAATCGTTTTTCAAACTGGTCTCAAAAATAAGTCGGTCTATTATCCAGGAAGAAAGTGAACAATGTTGTCAACATAGCATTATAAAACCAGCATGTGTTCCAGTATCTATTATATCGCTGTTCATATTTTTAATTGTATTTTTTCCATTATTTAACGAAGATGGCTTCGATACGACATCCGTTCGTTACGATCGAAATGGCTATTGTACTGATCAATGCAGGTTTGCTTTCCATTATTTTTTTGAACTGGAGATGTCTATTCGTTCTCCTAGTTGTTACCGAAAATTGTTGCTTAAAGTTGATTAGCAAATTAATCAATGTTGTCAGGAGCATTACAAAATGAAAGATTTAAATAATGAAATTGTTATTCGAAGAAAACTGAAGCACTGTTTTGCTAAAATCAGAAAATAATTCTGATACAGCAAAATTCTATTTGTTTCCAGTGCACTATAAACACTATATGATTTCAGGCTGTTGGTAGAATATGATTATCGCACTGTAATTTTAAAAAAATCATAAGTTTATCTACTTTACTTATGAATGTCAAATATCTGCTGATATGTTGTTTTCTTCATTTTCACTTCTGCTTACATCCTTTCTTAACTTCTAACACACTGTATTTGTTTCTAGTTTAATAAAATTCAATGGTAATATCATTTATCTATTCATTGCAACCACATCTTTCATCAGTAGATCATTTCAGAGTACAGTTAGTTGAAACTATACCATCGGTTTTGATTTTTAACAGTAGCAACACTACGAGTTCACCAACTTATCAAGTTTGGAAGCAATTATTGGACGAAGCACAAGTTTCAATTCATATTGCATCTTTTTATTGGAATCTTCGAGATTCTTCAGCGCATTCAACCTCTTGGCAGGTAATTGCAAATGTATCCACCAGACAGAGCATTCTAAAATGTTCTCTAATTACTTGAGTTTTTTTTCTATTAAATTTTTTTGCCATTATGTATTATTAACTTTTTCTAAAGCATCCCTTTCCCCTGTCAAACACTTTTCATTTGATTTGTTGAGTAAATATTTATAATATGTCATACTTAGGGCGATTAAGGAGTTCTTATATTAAGTTAATTAAGTGTCTAACAATGCAGCACTATCTGAGCGACCTCAGTGGCTTAGTTTTTTTAGCTGTATGTTGTAAAATTTTATGGATGTGAATTTACACCATAAAAATATATTTTATAAATTTACACTATAAAAATATATTCAATACAAACAGGAATATGCGCTATTAAAGTACTCAACCAGTAAGTCAAAGACAGATAAAGAAAGCGCGAGACTGATTAAGGGATTTTTCTAGTTTGATGCCGAAATTATCAGTTTATTTACTATGCTATAATATGTGGTAGTGTGATTTCTTGACAGAGTTGTACTTTGCCATTTATTTATAGAACATCCTTTTTTTTACAGGGGAATGATATATTCAAGAGATTTATCGCAGCCGCTGAGCGCGGTGTTCAGGTTAGCTCCTTTTTTTATTTTATCAGTTGAAGTTTTAACTTTATGCTTTTTAGTAAAAATATTTTCTCATCCCGTCTAATGTTGTAACAGTTGTTACTTTTTTATTCATTATTAAAATTTTGTGACATTTTAATACTGTTTTATATAAAGTATTGATTGTCGAGAAAACCGAAAATATTTATAACTATAAATTAAATATTGTTTTTTAAATAATTACGTAATCAAAATGATTCATCACTGTAATAGATGTAAATGATTGTCACTAGTTTTAGCAATCCCATTTATCATCCTTTTGTATGAAGCATTCTTTCTCACCCCTGTTACATTGTTAATATTCATCTAAACATGTTTTTCTCATCTCAAGCAAAACTAAGCTACACGCCTTATATAACGACCCAAAATATAATGAGCGAACAAAAGTAAGTTGAGACGATATTTACTTGCTTCAGTCTCGAACACTCATCTGCTCATTTTATTTAATTATTAATCCGTCACTCGTCTTGGTTAATCAAAGGAATTATATTCACAGCTTTCTCTAATAAAACATAAATCCTAGTGTAAAGTTGTTCGTCTCATAACCAACTCACCAGTCAAAAACTTCCACGACATTGTTGGAAATTCATACGAATGTAATTAACTGGTTCTACCTTTACAGATACAGATAGCACAAAATCAACGAACTGTAACATTTCCTCAGCTCGATTCGGATTATTTTTCTGAACATAGTAAGGCTTAAAGATTCATGTAAATATTTAAACAGCTTTAACATACTTTATTTGCATAATTTCCATGTTATAAATATTGAATGTTTCTAAAAATAAATCTAAATATTGGATTTGAAATGCAGTTTGACTTTTCATTTGTTCTCGATCTCCGTTTCAAAATATGAATAAATCTTTTTCTGATTTCAAATCCCTCATTTTTAATGTTTGATTTTTATTGTTACAAGGAGTCATAAGTTTTTGATAGCATTTTGAGCGGTAAGTTTGATCAGAGAATTAGTTGTAACTATAACGTACTAGCAAAAGAGGACATTTAGTATTAAATATTTCAAAGCTCTCTGGACAAATGAAAAACGAGGCCTGAATACATTTCATTATTGGCACTAAAACATTATTGAATTTGAAAAAAAATAACCTCTTCATCATTTTTCAAAGATTACGCAACTGTGCGAAATCTGGATATGCCGAAACTGATCGATGATAATGGTATTCTCCATGCCAAGTTCTGGATTGTTGATTCTCAACATGTTTATATTGGTTCAGCCAATATGGATTGGAAATCACTTACAGAGGTGACCATATTACTATTCTTCTTCATTAAAAAATTTTCGACTCTATGAAATGAAAATTGAAGTTTATCTAAATAACCCTTGCTGAATAAATGTTCACTATTTCAAGTTCAAAAAAAAACGTGATAGACTTTGTGTCGGTCATTCAGGAAGTAGTTTAGTTAACGATTGCGATAAAAAATTTTTTGTAGATGAAAGAATTAGGTGTTATAATTTGGAATTGCTCGTGCATAGCGAACGATTTATACAAAATTTTCCAAGTTTATTGGCGTCTTGGAGTTAAAGGAGCGGAAATTCCATATAAATGGCCATTGAATTTAAGAACTTATTTCAATTTCTCACATCCGCTTAAACTGCTTAAAGTTAAAGATGCCAGTATATTCATATCGGTATGCTTCCTCATTACCCCTCTACTTATGTTTGATTTATGTATGCATGAATATGGTTTCTAACAACTTTAGCAATTTTTGTCTTTTATGTATCGAAATATATTTGTCGTTTAGCAAATGAAATATTAATTTTTACGTCATTCATTTTTTATTCAGAGTTCTCCTCGTATATTCAATGCGAAAGGACGTGAAGATGATGGCGATGCGATTGTTGCAGTGATGGATAATGCACATGAATTTGTCCATATATCAATTATGGATTATATGCCTGCAACGCTTTATAGGACTTCTAATAACAATACGTTAGTTTTTAATTTTTAAAACGTCTAATTATTCATATTGAATTGAAATTATATTAAAAACCAGTAGGCTTTAATTTTTATGGTGAGGCATATTATTGCTTTATTATTTGTCTAAAACTTTCAATTTTTTCTACTGTCTTTCCCATCTTGAAAATTTTGTACGACTAACTTTTAATACTCGTCTTTCTAGAATGTGACACTTTTGATAGAAAAGACTTAAAAATGGTGGAAGAACTGCGATTAACCTGAAAGCTCTTTATGGAAGAAAAATTAAAAAATACGAAAAAGAATAAATATTAAGACCATGGGAAGATCATTATTAGTTTAATTTTAATTTCGGCATCAATATACATAAAGGAATTTTGTGCAACTTCCTACGGTCTTTGTGTGTGGTCAGTCTGGGAATAGAAAATATTCAGAGTTTTGTAATATCGGAACAGTTATTGTGTAACTTTATTGGACGCATTTAGCATCTGATAGCAGTCAAGCATCGAATACGATGAAATTCTCATTATTCCCATTCTATTTTCACCAGAAATTCAGTAATTTTGTAGGTATTGGCCAAAATTAGATAATGCAATACGTGCAACAGCTTATCGTGGAGTGAATGTTCGGTTATTGGTGAGTCATTGGAAATATTCTCTACTCGGAATGGTTCATTTTTTGAAATCACTGCTTGCAATTAATGATGGTTTGCCTAGAATAGCAAATCATTCTGGAAAAATTGAAGTGGTAAACATTTTTACTAGGACTGGTTAATGTGAATTTATCCAGAGCAATCTAAGATCTCCACTGCACAACGAACTTATAATTAATTCTGTTTTTATTTTACCATTCAAAAATCATACTGATTATCAGCAAATATAAGCCTGCATTTATTGATGATTGAAGTTTGTGTGATATCTTCAAATTCTTTCGAATTTTTCATACGTTTTTATGTAGAAGATTATATTAACATTGTTAAATAAGGTCTTTGTTTAAATTTCTTATCTTTCCATTAATTCAAATTCAAAAATTTTACAGAAGTTATTTACGATTCCAGCGGATCCATCCCACGAAAAAATCCCTCATACTCTTGTAAATCACAATAAATACATGGTCACGGAGAAAATTGCTTATTTTGGTAGGTTTCTTATCCAAATTATATTTGAGAGATCTGAATCATATCTAAGTTAATTCTACATCTTTTTTAGGTACATCAAATTGGGCCGGCGATTACTTCATGAGTAGTGCTGGTGTTGGAATTTCTTTTATATCACCAACTCTTGTTGATCCACTGAATGCAATTTTCATGAGAGATTGGACATCTAAATATGCTAAAACAATCAGGGAATTTCCGTCAGATGAACTTTTGACTTAATTTTGTTTCGTAAAAATCAAGTTTTCTATTGTCTTAATCTCTAAAAACTAAATCTGTTGATATAAATCATGCAGCAGACATAAATCTTTGTTAGTTTTTGAGCCATCATGTTAAATAGGAGAGAAATATTTGTGGTATTTTTCTTAGAATAGAAATGAAGTTTTTTAAATTCAGTCATTTTAAATTCAGTCACTTTATTTTAATTTACTCGGGAAATTTTATATTTGTTTTTTGGCAAAAGCTAATATTTGATATTCCTGTAATTAAAAAATTTGATATATCAGTGAATCGTTTTATTGACCATTGCTCTATGATACGATGAACTAAAATTTGATTCATCCATTGTAAATTAAAATATCGTACATGTATGAATCTTGTTACTGATCTCATTTTTTTTGTTACGTGGCTGATTGATATATCTCTTATAAAAATCAAATAAAGCTTGAATAATTGATCTAAATTTGACCAGAAACTACCAACAAGTCAGTATACATTACAAATTTCTTAAGATTTGGAAGAGGAAACAAATTCAGAGATTGTAACCGCTGGAAGAAAAAGAAGCTTGCGCCTTATAAAGATTTTAAATAAATCCTCCTTTCATAGACGAAATTGATCGTAGATTTTCCATTGATACAAATATAGATCCAATGATTTTATTATATTTTCTTATGTATGACCAAAATATTTTTGCCTAAACTGCTATGGCTTTTTTAAAATGTGGTAAAGAAACTGAGAAAATTTTCGTCTTGCATGATGCACCAATTATCGACAATCAATCATACTTGATATCTTCCAGGCTCCTAGCCAATGATGAGTTGTTTACTATTTTATGACAATTCCATTAATTATTATCACGTTTCCTATAAAAAAGAAAAGTATTAGTTCTTCAGCGAGCTCCATTTCTCCTGATGACTGCAGTAAATCGACAAATAAATGAAATTTTACATCCGGAATAAAATCCTGATTTTGGATCCAAGAAGCATATTTGAGAAGTAATTTACCGTAATCTATATATCCTTCTATATCGATTATGTCGTACTGAACACAAATGATAGCAACAAGATTTCCATGGTCTCAAATCCAATTTTGGGACATGTGTACAAGAGTTATAAGATTGATGATACTTGCCAACGAATACAAAAACATCATTCTAAAAAGCAAAGTTAAAAAAAAAAAACCAAAAATGGGGAAGTCCTCGAATGATATAAGTAATAAACATATTTTAATAAAGTATGATTAGATATCAGTTATTGAAATCAAAAAGAACAAGAGCTATTGCGCAAACTAACAAGGATAAATGGAATTATTTCGTTTCGTTATATCTTGAATAACTGATGCGGATTAAAATTGTTATTCCCATGATCATATGTATCGGATGCATAATTGTAGATTAATAATAAGGAAATGAGAACATGTACGAGGATTATAAAGAAAGCCATATTAGCATTACTGATAGAGCTTACTTGTATAGTTGTGATATTATCAGCGTTATCACAAATAATTCGAGCTAGTGATACTTTTTTTATCTCTTTCCTCTGGGCTTCATTGAATACATCCGCTTTTTCGTACCTAAAAACTATTATCTCATTATTTATAATTCAATATTAAGTTGAATAATAAATTGAAAATACCCGTAATGATTTGTACTTGAAAATTTAACGAACCAAAATCTATCACCAGCACGTAAGCGTCTGAACTGCTCAGCAATTATACATGAAAATGTTGGACCAACTAATGCCTCATCATGTCGTTCCTCTACAATACCACCAGCGAACAAATCAATATTACCTGGTAAAATACAGATAGATATATTTCCTGATTAGCTATTGATTATTCCGCTCTCAAATCAAAAAAAATCTTTAATAATTCTTTTAACCACTAATTAAAATGAATCCTCTATAATTATAAGTAATCACAAGTCTAACCTGGGTGACCATATAGATCTTTTAACTTGTAAATGATCTCCTGTGGGACTATATTTCTCAAATCATCCCAATTCTCTACCAATGATAAGTTACACCATTTCCGGAATTCGACATACCTGAATAGAAGATCTGTTTCAACGACATGAGTTATAAGTGTAATGTCGAAAGAGTTTATTTAAGTATGACTCAAAAGCCCAAATTTTTTGCTTTAAAACTGCCATTTAGATAAGGAAAATGAAGTTTCCTCCTTACCCAGGAAGAGCATGGTCACGACCTCGTTGTATATTAATCGCAGCTAAATCCAATGATACCTAAATTTGTTAAAATAAGAATTTTCCAAATATCCGACTTATTAAAATTCATGCCTTTTTTAATTTCTTAATTTACAGCCTATAATTTTAATCACCATCACTAGTATTACAGAAACTACGGACAAAAAACTTTAGAATTATTTACTCCATTTATGTCTGAAATTTCAGGTTCTTCAAGTTCAATTTGCCTTTATTAATTCTTTTTTGTAAAATTTGAAAAATACAAGTCATTCGATGAAGGAAATCAATCCTCTTCACTAATATATAAGTTACATATTTTTAAACTAATTCACTAACGATCTATCTATAAATTAACTTGTTATTTCTGGTGAGCCAGCTATAAAAAAATTAAATTTTTATTCACTTCATGAGCTCGATTAAACAGATTTTCAGTAAGTTCATCATTCAGCAACTCATTTGATATTGGCTTTTTCATGGGTGCAGCAAATAAACCACGCAGATATGGATCAATGCTTCCCGTTGACAATAATATTTCCGGTGCAAAGAAAGCATTTCTCAAAGATATATGTCCTTGCATAACCGGTATAAAGTTTTCGTCAAGTCTGAAATACGAATATGATATTTAGAAAATAGAAAAAATTTAAATATTATTTAAAAAACATATCAAAACTTTGCTGCTCATAATTCTTCTAGCATCGTTTGTTATTTTATGTCTTTCTCCCAAAAAACCGATGATTTCCAGTACAATTATAATCTTATCATTCCTTCAAATTGTATGAATAAAGGTTTAGTCATTTGAATATTATTTAAATTGAAATTTATGAATTCATTTGAATTTTTCAATAAAATGAAAACCCAAGTCATAATTTACATTCTGTTGTCATGAAAAGATAAAGTAAATGAAATATTTCGGAAAAAAAGTTACAAAAGTATCAAAGTAAAAATACCTATAAAGAACTGGATTGATCAATGTATGTCCAAAGCGAAATGCTGCTGTTGCAAATGCGTTTGATATACTAGCATCTATCAATGGTTGATATCCTTGATATGGACCAATCAGCTTATCGAACTGTTTCTGAAATTTCAAAGTTTGTTCACGCAGCGATAACCAACCAAAAAATATCAGAATTTGTAGTCACTTACTTTTGTTTCAGTCAAGTTAGCGACTGTAATCTTATCTTTTCAAATAAATTCTATTTCAGTTTGATTCATATTTAAACTATGTCAAAACTAACTTTTCCAAGAACTTTTGGTAACCAATAATGGAATGTGATATGTTGCAATTCGGCACCAACAATTTTCCGAGTTTCATGGAAAACTGTTTCACCATCGAGATCAGGATTTAAGTTGCCAATCTGGACTGCTAGTCTATTGTGTTCTCGCATAAAAATTGTATGCATACTCATTAATCCTAACTATAAAAACATAATTTTATAAAATAACATAGATAGAAAGAAAGATAGAAACATAGATTATTTTTTTTTAAGTGTTCAAATATTTTTTTTTAATGTTCAAACAAAATAATGGTCAAATAAGATTTTAATATTGAATGAGCAGTTCCCTTTGCAGGTAAATTGGACAAATCTCGTAAATGAATTTACTATTTGAATTCGTCATTATTATTTGCATCTGTTTAAAAATTTGGCATTTGTCATTGCAAATTAAAAAGTTATTGCATTTGTAAGTGTTAAAGTCAATAAGTTTTTTCCTCCAACCTGTTCGTTGGCTCTAAAGTCTCCAGCTAAAAAGCATCGCACTGGATAATCCAAAGTCCAGTTTCGCCGACAATCAACCGATGAGTCGCGTTCAAATGGAAGATAGGGTTTATTCGTCGACGACACTATATCGTATCTGTTCGTAATTTTTATTTAAAGAAACTAAAATAGCAAAATTTTTTTTAAGTGAAGAAAAAAAAGCCCAAAAAAGAGCAATCGTTTAAACAAAGAGACATGAAGAATACAAAAATTTATTTTTATTTATAATGTTCCGCTACATATTAATTTGTTGATTTGTCTTTTATTCAAACAGCTTAACGTATTTTAGATTTCTAATCCTTACCAAATACAAGTGTCGAGATATTTCAGAAAAAAATAACTGACCTGACAACAGCATGTATTAATATTACATCAATTACCTAAGCAAGCCTCGATCTGGACTCAAATCACGCAAGTCGTATGCATCTTCTTCCGTGCTACTGTATATCCCTGAACCGTCAATGTAACTTGTAATCTGTAATTTTTTACTTCTTCGATAATGGTTACTATGTTTTCTCTGACCCTGCATAAAATTAGAAGACGGGAACTTACAGTGTTCATTTGTTCACGATAAGTAACATGACGATAAATAAGTGATGTCTCACCAGAACCGCATACTGCACTTGAACGTTCGAATTCAATACACGGATATCGTGGACTACAAAAAGATTCTAGTAGAAAAGATGTAGTGTGGAATCAAATTCAATCATTATTCAACATCGTGAAGTACTGCTATCAGCAAAATATAATTAGGGAAAACTTTTATGATTTAGGAATTTTCGAAAATTGCAAAAGAAATTTATCCATCTCTTCTTCTTATAGCAATTTCTTTCCGACAAACTTTGAAAGCATTCTTGGATCATCGTGTGCCAGCGGTATATTAAAACATGGATTCAAATTTTCACAGGTTCGATTACAAATAGCACCCGTTGCAAATGCTTGACGACTGATTGCCGTCGCAATAAAATCCATATCATGATCTGAATTTTTTCTAAAAATAAATCAATCACGATTTTTAAATCCAAATTACTAAAAAATTTTTTTAAAATACCGATAAATTGTCCCCACTGCATTAGCATTGCCGAATAAGTTTTGTGAGGAGTGGTATAGTTGGTTCCAAGAAGCTGAAATAGAATAAGTTTTCCATTAATTTAATTTCTTCAACCTGCATATAATTTCTAGCGATTTCGAATTCTACAATTAAACAACTTTTCTAGACACGCTGCGAGCATTGGGTTTACGATAACCAAAATATAATTTGTTAGGATTCCATCCAACTGGCATATTGAGACCATTTTCATATATTGGTGGTAACAAACGTCGGAAATGCGTTTGACTTGCACCCCACATTGTTTGAATTTGATTATTGCATTGACCATCATAAGTTCTGCAGATTTTTAATATTCACAATTTTTAATAATTGTTGAAAGTATCAACCATAATTTATGTCTTATAAGAAGCTTTATTCAGTAGACATGCATAGCATTGAAGTCGAATTTTTTGAAAAGTCAAACCAAATAAGGTAAAAATCCCGAAAACATGAAAAAGGATATATTGCACAAAAATCAAAAGTCAAGAACTAACTGTATCAAGTTATTTAAAAGTACTTAAAGAGTCAGAAAAAAACATAATCATCATGAAGAAGCTGCTACTTTCCAAAAATATACTTGAAAAAAAACAAAATTAAACGAAATACATGCGACTGACCTATAACGTGAGTGAAAGCACTGTTCATCACAAGGATCTCGAGTTTGCGCTCCCGAACAACCGGCCAGCTGCACCAACATGTCAACATGAGATTTGGCAAGAACAGATTCAAATGAAATGTTTGGTGCAAGTTCATGGAAAGGCAGAGTCAATCCTATATAGTTCAATATTAATATATCAAAACTCTAACTCTTCAATTGCTCGAATGACTTATTTTTTATTCTAAACACAATCTAATATAGTAAAATAATACAAAATTAATTTAAATAAGATGCTCCTTGTTGCAGTTAGAGGAAAACTCAATGCTTTGTTATGTAATGATTTCAAATGATAATTTATCTGATAGATGTCCTTGAAACCCCTTGAATGAAGTTAGTGTTCAGATTTCCTTAGCTTGAAAACAATCAATATCTTTTGCAGGATTTTTTATAACAAACGAAATCTAGGACCGTTTCATAATTTGAGACTGAAGTCGTTAGAACAAATTTTATATAAGATTTGGAACTCCTGAATTTCAAAGTCTTAATCTCGGTAAAGAACAAAAATACATGTATTACACCTTTTTCAACATGCTTTTGGATAAGACGTATGCTTTCCTCATAAATTTCTCGTGCACGATTAAGCTCTATTGTTTGAGGAAATGAGAACTGAAACCATCGCAAGAGCTCATCTGGAGTTGTTACTTTTGACAGTTTTTCACGTGTTTGTTCGATTGCGCTAAAATTGAATTTTGAAAAAAATTTATAATACATATCGAAAAATAATGAGCATTTATTGGCTATTATAACTTCGGTAAAATAAAATTACTTTTAATTTCAACAAACCTATCTACATTCTGAGAAGCCTGCTGGAAGATGTCATATATAAGATAATCATCTATTGGACTGCTTTGAATTCGATTCGGATCAATTAGTAAACGAGCTTCAGCAATAATTGAACCAACTGTATTACCAGCCATGCATGAATACACACCTTCATCACGTTTCGTAACTTTCGAAATAGTCAATTCCATTTCATCATCTGATACCTGAGTCTAGGAAATGATTTTGTCTGAAATCAGCAAAAGATGTTAGAAGTGAATAAGTTATAACAAATAACTTTAATGTATTAAAGTTTATTACGTGAAAATGTCCTTTCAGTATGGATATCTCGCCTCCATTGAGAAACCAAGTAATAAATGGACGAGGTTCACCATCAGCTCGACAACGGAAAGTTACAGTTGAACCCAATGAAACTTTCTGATTTTCTGGACTTTCTGTAATAATAGGAGGCGAACTGGAAACAAGACCAACTTCTGCTGAAGTTTCAATACGCCCATACAGATTCTCCGCAACACAAGTGTACCTCAATAGTTCTCAGATGCATGACTTTTCTGCACTCAATTTTATTATATTAAAGTCAACTTTTGTTGGGAATAATTTCGAACTAAATATTTGACAAACTCACTTTCCAACATCTCTCTCCAGAAATGGATAAATGCTCAAATTCGTCTGTTCAAAGTTCATTTCATACTTCTGAGAATTTTTCAACTTTTTGCCATTGAAATACCAGGTTATGAAGGGCCGAGGTTTACCAGTCACCTACAATTATATTTTAAGTATCGAAGACTTTATTCATGTTCAATCATAAAAACTCAAGATCAGTCGAAAAATTTTTCTTTTTCAAATTCAAAAGAAATCAATAAAGAAAAAGAACCTCACAATCAAGCCGAACAGTGGTTCCTTCACGATATGAACGGTCTTTAGGTTTCAGGGTAAATTTCGGTGCAGAAGCGTCAAGAATCTGACGTGGAAATCGTGACTTGCTATAATTTGCCCCTGTATGTCTTAAATTAAGAGAAAAAAGAACTGTAGCAAAACTGAAGAAAAAATTCCATTTCAAGAAACTTGCCTAGTGAAAGTTGTATTGTAATCAATGGCACACTGCAATTCGCCCAATGAAATATCAGGATTTAACGAAATTACACCATTTGATAGTACTTTAATTCCTTTCGTATCATTATCCACTTTTGCTTTTCTTCAATTTATCGTAGCATTCAATTTGACAGATATGAATGACTTATACCTATGGCCATATGGATTAATATTTATTTCGTGAATTTTGAACTGACGACTTTCCAAAATTTATTTTTCTTGGCTTCTATATTCACATCATTTCTAAGATGATATTATCATTTCATCATTCTCTTTTCCACTATTGGAAATTTCTCGTTATCTCTATTTTCCTCACCATTTCGGTATTTTCATAGAACGCTTGAATATAACTATCTTTTTTTTCAGTTCATGAAAGTTACTTGTAAATAAAAATAACTGGTGTTTTGTCGACTTCACACTTTGCATTACGATTATCTAACAATTTCACTTCAAAACACCGAAAGGCATGGCTTTTTAGTGATAAGAACTGCCGCTGACGAAGTGAATCCGGATTGCGACACACTGGTGATACACCGCATCGTTGATGAACAAAGTCAATTAATGGTAACCACCTGAAATAGCAAACGCGATCATATCATTAATTAATTTTAATTATGCAGATATAACTCTCATCTGTATTAAAAATATTGCAAGAAACTCCATAAAACACTATTTAGATACTTCATTGGTACAAGAGTGCAGTTAGGACCCTAAACACATCACAAAATATATTCCAAGATGATGAAATAAATGGGAAGTGAATCAATCAGTATACTATGAAATACTTTAGCTACTAAAACTTGAAAGTTATGCTACATTTTATGCAGATTCTGGGATATAGCAAACAGCTTCAGCTCTTAAAAAGCGACTTCCTTTTTTCTCTTCCCCAACGATTTGAATTGAGGAATATTACTGTGCTCTTTAATTCGCGAACCATTCATTAATTAATTTTAATTATGCAGATAAGTAATTTATACCTGCAATCGCAGTTCAATGGATTACTATTCAGATTGAGTCTTTCCAGCTTCTTTGAATAATCAAAAATATGTTCCGGGAGTGTTTGAATAGCATTATCGGCCAAATTGAGTACACGAAGATTTGGCATATTCCATAATAGTTCTTGTTCAATATAATTAATATCATTAAATGATAAGTCGACATAATGTAAATTAATAAGATGACGGGAACTGAACTTAGGAATTGATTCTAAACGATTCCTTGCTAGCAGTAATTTTCTAAGCTTTAAAGTTCCATCCAATGTCTCCTGAATAATAGTTATAATAATTCAAAATATAATATTTTCTTGAGAGCTGCCTGAATCATATATAAAATTGAAGTTCTTTATGTGGAAGGAAAATGGAAAATCTACCAGCGGTTGCTTATAAATCAAAAATAAGAAGGTCTCAAAAAGTTAAAACTTCCTTTAAAAACGAAAATTCCCAAATAATTTTATTAAGAAATGCCTCTTCAAAAGTGTGAATCCGATTTGATGAAATCAACAGGAATTCTAATTTCTCCAAATTCTTGAAATCATTCTTGAAAATCTTTGTTATTCGATTATTTCGCAGATCTAATAGAGTGGTATTTGCCGGTAAATTGCGGGGTACAGCAAGCAGTGACTGTTGACGGCAATCGATCACTCCTTCGTAGCATAGACATCGTTCTGGACAAATACCTGCTAGTACTTCACTGCTTATCATCAGTAGCAAAAATAAAACGAAACGTAACCAACACATTGACAGGAAAGCAATCTTTTTAATAGTGAGATTCGCGAACATATTTAATTTCAGCTTCTGAAAATAAGAATGCGTGGGTTAATAGAATAATTGACTTAATCCACACTTCGTACTTGTCCAGTTTACTGCTTCGAAATGTTGAAAGTAATCAAATTGATGCAATCAATTATTTGCAAAAACATAAATTTTATTCTCAAATTCAGAGAGTCATTTAAATTCGCTGGGATTTGCAGAAATCCAAAGATCTGCTCTTGATATTGGAAGAAATAGTTTTCAGTTAAAAATGCATCTCTCTCTTCCTTCAACCCAACAAGTGATGTACGTTATGCACACTACTTCCTAAAGAATAAAATTGAAGAAATTCTTCATCAGTTGTTCTTCCGTTTTCTGATACGAGCTGAGCTGTTTTTATCGTTTGATTGATGTTGCTCAGGCAATCTCCCTTTTTCTCCTCATTTTTCGTCTTTAAACTTCTCAATAAAAAAAACTTTAGTATCGGTCGGTTTCTTTTATTGAATGCCAGCATATTTTACCGATTAAATATGCAATGTTATCCCAGGAAGAAGTGATTGAATTGAGAACTTAGATTTCCCGAACATAATAAAGAATTTTCCCTGAATCTTTTACATTTTTTGTGTTTTTCCAATTACTTTACTACCATTTAAGTCATTTTTATTGAAGCTAAATGTCTCTTCCAATTCCAATTTACTCACTCGATTACATAATTTCTTTCATTAAGAAACAGTATAATCTAACTGCTACATATTCTAGCAAAAAGCTAAACATTTAGAAGTTTGGTAACTTCATACATACAAACAATGGTAAAAATAGACTAACACAGCTAATTATATATCATGCCAACAACACATGGAGAGACAGGAGAGTATAGTTGAGATTATTTGGCAGGGATAAGTTATTCATACCGATTTAGTAGAAAGTAACCATTAAATGAGTATAAAAATACTGATTGGTTCAATAAATTTCCCATTTCATTAAAAGTTACTTCACTTTTTGGTTTCTAATAAATATAATAAGTGCCTTATTTCTCTTGATAATCTTTAAATTATCAGATCTCGCAGCAAAACTGTGTTTTCATACGATGTAAGAATAGCTTTCGCAAGCAAATACAAAGCATTGCAATAGCAACTTGAAGATTAATCTATTATAGAGTACCTTTTTCATGATATAAAGGCCAATGTTTGTCGCGAATTATCTGTCGTATTTAAAAGAAATGAACTTTGCATTGCCAAGTTTGAAATGGTTCAAAATTTTTGAGACGCGTGTTTCGCAACAAAATGGGATTTGTTTTAATACTTTAATCATTATATAAATTCCATATTGATAACTTAGTATCCTTTGAACAAACAAACAGTAAACGCTGATTATCAATTTTACTCCAGCATAAATAACTGATGTTTTCAGAATGGAAATGTAAAACAGCTCGTATTGCTCCTGTCCTTACGGAATTTATACGCACTACTCCATTCCAATAACCAGAAGCAAGCTCTTTGCCACAATTTGAAAAGGATAGAGAAGAGCAACCACCAACTCTGCAATAAACTTTTTGTTACAAAAACGAACATTTGTAACCAAAATATGCAAGCATTATTTTCTTAATCTAATTTCCATACATTCTAAAATAAACGCCATTCTATATTTGAAAGTCAGATTAATGACAGAAAGACACTTATTATAAATGTAACACAAAATCTGAACATCAAAAAAATATAATCATATAAATTATGAAAGCATTAGCAAATGGACACTTGACTTTTAAATCTAAACTTTCAGATATGAATACTTGTGCAATAGAATATTCACTGCTTTATTTAAATACGAAAAATTTCATTGCAGCTATTTTGAATATTTTGCAATGTGCACATGAAGTATTCTGCTCGATAAATATACAATGAAGTTACAATTCATCAAAAACTTACTTTTGTGGGAATAAAATTTTCTTTTCATCAGTAATTCCATTCATTGTAACATTAATCAACATTAGTGGTGATATAACGGATGACAGAGCGAATGTGTTAGCAAATGATGCACAAGCAAGAATAGGTTCGGGAAAAAGTTTTTTCTGAAATACGCTTAAAACAACATTTAGAAAATTACTTCCTTGACAAATTAAATAATCAAAAAATTAGAAAGTCGAAAATTAATAAAAGCTGATTAATTATGAAATTACTACATACTTCATCTATAATATTGAAATCTTCAATATTAACAATTTTTATGCCTCCAGTTTCGAAGCCACAAACCAAAAATCCATTATCCGATATAGCGAACGCCATTAAAATGCTAGGATCATCATGAGTCCAAATTCGAGACATCTGCTCTGTTACGCCGGTGAAAACGCCAATTAAACATTTGTCATTCTCAAGGTAAAAACAATAATATACCTTTAGAAAACGAAAGATGAAGATGAAATGGAAAGCTACAAGAAAACGGAAAAAAAATGAATTAGAAGTACTTGAAGAAATGGACAAAATAACTGAGATTTATAGCAAAATGCACCACAGAAGCCATAGAATTCTGTTTGTATTGTCCTTCCGAGACAGAAACTTAAGACCTAAACAATAAAACAATTAAATCAAAAGTCAAATAATTTCTATAAAAAAAATATTTGAATAATATCTAATTTAATCTAAATGCATTCAACTGCATTCAGTATGCAGCTTTATCTTTTATTTTGTTTAATAGCTGTTCTAAAATAATCTATATTTTTATTTGCTGTGGCTTTGAATACTTCGTGATTAATAATCTTAACCTTCGAAGTTTTGTCTACCGAGAACAATAGAATTGCGTAAGCACGAACATGCACAAAAATGCAATCCTCTGTAAATTGTCCTATCGCTGCTATTGATCTGTCATTCGGGTCGACTGAAATACAAATGAGAAAATATAATCAATTAGACATTATAAATATATCCAATTCTCCTTATCAATTAAGTAATCAATGCAAATTACTCATACCGATTCTCAAATGCCACCAAAAAATTTAGAAAAACTGACAAATCTATTAAATACAAAAATTTCAAATAAACTGGAAAAATGATGTAGGATCGAAAATATGTTTCGAAAATAAATTCCCAACTTTATGCATTGTTTGTACTTACTTACTGTTAATTATCTAACTGGAATTAGTATCCCTTCACCACTAGAAATTTAGATAATGTGAAAACATTTCTATAAAGTTGCTTTATTATGCATAAGTCATTCACCACAACGCGTATTAATTCTATCTTGTCAGTATGCTTTATTATGCATAAGTCATTCACCACAACGCGTATTAATTCTATCTTGTCAGTATTTTAGGGATTTTATCACAATTCTTCGAGCACTTCCAAAAATGCTCTCAAAAGAGAAGAATAATGGAATTTATTATTAGTGTAAAAGAAATAAATTTAGGTATATCTGATTGAATGATATTATAACTACTAAAAAATTAAACTAACTATAAATTGTGGAAGTGCACAAATGAGTACTGGATGAAAACAAGGTACATTTCCCATGTGTAGTACCAACAGCCAAATGGGATTCATTACCTATGTGCACAATTGCGGAACACGAAACACCGCCAACGAAACCATAATGAATAAATAACGGAATCGGTTTCTTTACTGTTTTCGACATATTAGTTCACTGTAACTTCCAATTCCTCATTCATTTCAATTTCACAATATAGATTCACGCACCTATAGTCATATATGTTGTACCATATATTCTATATTTGTCAGGAATCAACAGAAATATTACTTCAACTTACATTTTTATATTTATCAATTAAATCAACTTAAAGATCAAATTCTTGGTACCAGCAAGCCAATTCAAATAATTTACATAAATGTATAAGTTCCTAAACTCCGCACCGCTATTTGAAAATTACTTCATATCCGAACAAACATTCTTACTTGTCTTTTAGTTCATAACATGAATATCCAAAACTTGTTATAGTTCACTATTCCTGTGAAAACATAGCCTTCATTCTCATCAAATTTCACAGTTATATAAACACATATGAATCATTCTGTGTTACGCTGTGATTTTAACTACTACTATTGAACTCTCTTCTCTGTAATCCTGATATCATTTTTAAATATCAATAGAGGAAAAGTAAGTCATTAAATTATTCGCAGTAAATGAAACACATTTGTAAATGCGTGTAAGATCTGCAAAATGATTTATTGTTTATGTTAATCAATAATTTCAAACAAAAATAAATAAGTATAATAATAACAAAATCATCTGAGATCTTCATACTTCTCCTTGCTTTCCGCTTTATTCTGAAAGAAAAAAAAACATTTAAAAAAACATTATGAAATCTCAAAGATAAGTAAGTTAAACGCAGCATTTCAGAGCACTATAGATTTTCTTCTTTCCCGAGAAATGTCTTTCAATGTCTTACAAAAAAAATAATAAACATTATATCAAAATATATCGTACATTATACCAAACTCAAGCTAGGAAAAATAAAACATACTCTGCGCCTTCTCCTAAAATTGTGAAATTTTCTTCAGTTTTTTCCCCAAAATAAAAATTGTTCTTTTTTATAGCATTTATCAAATAGTTTGGACTTATTCACTAAAACTCGTTTTTGATACATGAGTAAATATCATTTATAATCATATAATTTATGAAATTTATTTGTTTAGTAACTGTTTTTGCTGAATAAAAGAGTCTATCACAGAGCCCAAACGACTTAATTATCTCGGTGCAGAATCATACTTCTTCCCTTTTCTTTCTCCGCTGTGTTAATTATGTTTTTTCCCATGCTTTTTTGCAATCTTTATCTTTATCTTTCAGTCATTATTCTCTTTTCAACGATGGCTATAAAAAGTTTGGTACGGATTCCTTCATTCGGATAAAGCTATATGGTTCAATTATCCATTCCTTTATAAAGGTTTTATAAGAAAACATCTAACTATACTTTTTCCCTTTTCTAACCATTAAAGAACATTAGAATGACTGCACAGAGATAATGAAGTTCATTTGTTTTGGATAAATCCTACCGAAAAAAGGAAGAAAAAAAAATGCTAGAATAGTTCATGACAGCTATCACCAAACAAATTTTTTTCAAATAATGCCTCTTTAGTAATAGATAAATTTCTTAAACGTTATTCGTCAAAGACATCACTTAATGTTACGACGAAATGAAAAAAACTCTAATGTTAAGGAACCACCTCTACATGGTAGAAATTACCAATACTAATTACTATCCAATAAATTCATGCATTTAAGTAAAAAAAATCTACTTCGCCAAGATAGATTGTTTACTTAATGTATGGGCTTATAATGATAATGGCTGACAGTTTCTTTTTTTTCTATATGTAGATGTGCACCGTGGTAATGTAATAAAAAAATCAGAAAATAACAAGCTCACTGGTCGATATTCCATAATGATTTCACGAACATGATGATCAATTTTTTTTTGCTGATGCGCCGATAATGATGGAACATAATCTCGTAATGACCCCAACATGTCAGTACCTTCTTTTCGAGACTGTTGCAACAATTCATCAAATTCTTTATTTGTTAAAACTGTCAATATTGCCTGAAATTTGAAACTGGCTTTTTGACAACAGAACATATTTCAACATATACGAATGTAAAATAACATGTATATCTTAAACGTAAAAGTTAAATGCAAATATCTAAATTTATTTACTTAAATTCAAGACAAATATCCTTAACGTTTGCTGCACTTAAATTTTAAAACAATCATTACTATAAATTGCTAAATTGATTTAATTCTAATCTAAAATCATCATGGGACAAGAATGAAGGAATAAGGAATTGTATTTCGAAATGTGTGTACATAATAATATTCAAGATTCTAAAATCCCCATCATTTAGCCTGGATCGCACGTTACTGAATAAAAATATTTTCAATTATTCATGAAAAGACTGAAAATAGAAGATATATTTCTTTATTATTCAATAATTTCAGAGATTTTAGAGAAAAGTATGCTTATCAAAAAATAACTAACAAAATAGGAATGTGGAGCATTCGCAACAGCACAACGTACAAAATAGGGCCATAACTTTGAATTGCTCTTCCATGGTTTTTTGTTCGCAATTTTTACCAATACATTTGAAATAAAGCCACCAAGAGCAGGGAAGATTTTATGTGAACATGTAACAGTGTAAAATAATGTTTCTGAGAAGATTCCATCGTCGCAAAGCTGATCAATTGCTGACCCTATAGCATCCTTTGATACTGTTGGCTGTGTTAATAAAACATCGATATCTGAAAAAACGTTATACTGTAGTAAATATTTTTTTTTCATACTCTAATTCACGATTATTCATCCCATATCTCACAGAATAAGAATGAATAAAAATGGGCATAAATTGAACTAACAAAATTTGCAATAAAATTCAATACCGATAAAAAATTCCTTGTCATCCTTTCCTTACCAGCCAGCTGAGCCATTAATTAAACAATTATCATATTTCAAAAGAAAGACACTTTAACTATCCAGTAAAAAAAAAATTCACTCTGCAACAATAAATTGTTCTCGTCTTCATTTTCGACACGGATTTTATGCAATGCCACAAGCAGTTCACCTGCACCCATAGGATGAAGGCCGGTTTTGATGCCTGAAGTTTGTCAATCAAGAGAATTAACGACGACATTAATTTGAGGTAAATTCCTAGTTATAATTTCGAATTACTTTTAACTTTAAACTTACTTCTTCCGACCAAGAGTTTATTAAATACAGTAGGTACTGATTTCTGATTAATTAGTGTGAGAACAAACTTCGGCAAAATGTTTAATATTTGATCCTGAAAATTTTCATATTGAAGAGCACATATGATCGAATGAATCAATAAGAACTCACGAATACAATAGATGCAAAATTTTTCCAAATCATATTTTTCAAACAATCATCCTCTGCTTTAAATCGTGCAATATAGGAATAAAAAACTGAATACTGATCTTTTCTCCCAATACTAAATCTAAATTATAAAAAATCGAAACCTTATCCAAACCACTCAAAAACTGGTATCATTGAGCGAACATCAGTTCTTCCCTGTTCATACAAGGCAGCTATCCTATTTACAAGATCCTGAGTTGGAGGATCTAAAACACGAAGTAAACTTAAAAAAATATAGCAGATTTCGGAGAGCCATTAGTCAGGGAAAAAAATTTCTTAAAATCATGCATTAAAAGATAAATAATTTGCAAAAATACGTCTTTCAGTGAGAAGATGTACTATTCTAGCAGCAAATGTTTCAGCACCTTGCGGACAATTTTCAATCATTTCCAATAAATGTTCGCTTGTTGCACCCATCGACTTTATGGCACTGTCAATTGTACGCAGTGTAACCTGAAATTACACTCTCTCTTTGAAATAATTAATTTATAAAAATCCAATGCATGTTATGAATCGAAAGAACTGTTGCGACGATGGAAACAAAATGTTGAAAGTGTTCATGAAATAATGCCAAACAGAAAAGAAAGAAATCAAAATGATCAAACCATTTAAGGTTAGATCATTGAATGATTCGATCATTTAAGATGACACTATTAATAATTACTGGGACAAGGAGGCAATCTTTTATCTTTTTCTTTTTTCTCAAAAAAATCGTTTTGAATTCACCAAAAATATTTTCAAAAAATGTTTAAATCAGTCATTTCTCAGTGTTCTTGTTTTACAAAGTAAATGTTAATAAATGATAAAATCATATGAGAATAAAGGAAAACAATAAGAATATGTTTAATAGCTTTACCCGCTTTACATCATTTGAAGATTTTGCGTAAACAGCAGCTAGAGTGTGTATTAATGAATGATCGAGAGAGAAGAATGGATAAAAACAAGTTTAGGGTTATGCGAATTGTTGCATCATCCCACTGCGGCTTGACATTTTCTTTTTCACAGGCATAAAGTTGAGGTGGTGGAACTGGCCTTGTGCAGTAATCTATTGAACAAACTAAGTATTCTCGGACATCTCTCCTGAAAAAGAAAATTGATATCCATGTTTTTCAAAAATTTTTGGAAACCTGCAAATCATAACCATGAATTTTAGCAAAGATGCAAAAATTTTACTTGACATAATCAATCTGATACAATTCCTTTGCGGTTTCAACACTTTGTGTGCGGACATCAGCCCTGTCACTATATGAGAAATCAAGAAGAATAGACAACAGTTCATTTCGTTGCCTTGCTCGGGTTAAAATCAGTTCGCGTAAAGTCGTCATCCCAAACGCTCCAAATACCTGCAGTTCTTTTAGAATTCATTTAAAGGAAAAAAAGCTAGAACTCTTGTGAGTTAATGAAAACTTTTGGTAATAAATCGTTTTCGAACTGTATGTTATGAATAAAAATTAAAACCTACTGAATCAAGGCAAGCAGTTCGTAACCATACGAGAGATTGAGATGTTAGAAGAGGTGCTTCCAATAAGATCTTGTGGAACAGACTATAAAGAATGGAATTAAATTTTTAAATGCGCTAAAATTTACGTCCTCATAATTCAAAGAAATGAATGGAATTTGTAGGAAAACGTTACGTTTCTTTATGTTCTCCTCGTTCATACAGTGTTTTCAACAAATTGCATAAAACCGCATCGTAATGTTTGTAACATTGAGATTCACTATGATATCCTTCTGTGGCATAAGAAGTACAACATAAGGAGTACCTGAATGAATTTAGTTTTTTTTCCCTGTTAATAAATAAGCTAGTTGTTATCTATATAGAATGTATCGATCGAAAACTGTTAATAATATACCCTTGAAATTGTGCATAAAGTTCTGTTATCCACAGCAATGCCAGTTCGGTTCGCGATTTTTGCTCCTGTACAATAAAAGTCATAAGCAAATCTTCAAATTCAGGACATGAATCATGATCGAGACGCGTTACAAGCCTAATCAATAGTTTCTGTTGTGCAATAACAACACCACCCTGGATTGCCCTTTCTAAAAATTTTTCATAAGAAAAACAAAAATAAGATAGAACAGAAAATGGTTCGGTAGCTTTCTTTCTACATATTTCGAAAAATTGTTAGCAAACTCACTGATAACTTTAACTGAAAAAATTGAAGTAAGAAAGACAATGGACCACATACTTTCATTGGCTAGTATCCGTTGAAATGCAAAAATAATAAGTTTCAATGACTGTTCACGATCTAATTCTTTAGTAATAGAAAGTAATCCAAATTGAATTTTCGGTTTAGTCTTTGTCGATAAAGCCTGAAAAAAATAGTACTTAGATTGCATTACTGAACAATTTAAAGGGACGATAAAAATGTTAGATATTTTGCAGTGATCATTTCAAAACAAACTGCTTGCTGTACATATTCAGATTGTTGCATTTGATTTTGCTGTATCGCACTAAATTGATGCACTAGATTCGGTTGAATGATGGCACCTTCCATTCTTGCAGCTTGACGAGCTGAAAAAATTGTATTTAATAGTTCAAGAGACATGATGGTCAGATTCAGTGAAGATAAAAAGAGAGAAGTAAATGGTTCAATCAACTTTTCGAAACAAAATTAAATTTATATAAAATAATTTTATAAGCAGTATTCAATTCTCTTCATTTATTTAATTAATCATGCGTTATTCAGTGATTATAAAAAAAATGATTCTAAATGTAAGAAAATAACCGATACACTGCTGTCGTTTTTCCATTCGAATTTTCTCTATTCCTGGACCTAACTCCATGCTGGTTAATTGTGTCGCAATCATACGTGACAAATGCCGAATCTGATTTTCTGTGCCAGCTGCAGCAATAGGAGTGTATGACGACTGGAATGTTGTAGGCATTTCATCTGGAAGTGTTATCTGAAAGTACAAAATTAAACTTTTACAGGCGAGAAGACATAATTTTATTTAATCAGGTACCACTAATTAATTTATTGATTAAAATGTAATTTGGAGAGCAAAGGATTGTTAAACTCACAAGGGATATAAGAATTAGTTCTGTAATCACTTTTGGTTTCAATCGTTCGTAAACAAACTGGGCAGTAATATCAACGGCAGACTGAGTTTGAGATCCGCTTGGACAAGCTTCGTCTCCATATTCTTCATCATCATCTTTTTCAACGGCTGCTGGAGTTTCCCCGATACCCTTCAAAAATGACATAAGTGAGTAAATTAAAAAATTCCCCAAAACTCAAATTTTTTGCTGGTAATAATATTAAAAAGTAAATGAAACATTTTTGAAAGCCTATTGAACAATAAATAATTCAATTGTTAAATTTCAGATTCTTATATTTCAACTTACTAAAGCAACAGAAACAAAATCTTTACTATTATAAATAAAATGATGTTGCATCTATAGAAATCTCACTTTTATTCTCTTTGTTTCCGGTTCATCATTGTTCTCATTACTTCGATGAGATTTTTTACGCAATTCATTCGCAGAAGGCAATGCACGTAAAACTTCCTAAAAATCGTGGCAAAATTAAAACTTTTGAAGAAAAAATCAATGCGATGTTTTCAATGTGTGCATTGATTATTTAATCGAATTAAGTATACTGGATAACAGTATTCTTCGAATTAATTTGAAATTACCGACTGCGCAGTTCCTAGATCTGTTAACAATATCGTTATTCTCGAATGAAATGGTATGCTACTGGAATGTCGTAGAAGACGTAACAGATGCATTTTTAATTCCTTGCGCACGCTTTTCACTTGACTCGTAGCCAAAGTTGGAGGAAGATTGACGTGCAAAGCTTCCAGAGCCCCTAAAACTTCTGCATTAAATTAATTGGTTCAATTTAAAAAGGATTTAAAACAAATAGCGAAAATGTAAATTGCAATTGCAACTCTTTATCTCATTCTCATAAATAATAAAAATTTCAAAAAGTCAGGAGATATTTGATGCGTTAAAAAAAATTGAAATGAGGTGAAAGCAGAAAATTTTCAAACAAAATATACAGATATATGCAATAAATTTCAAAATTCATACCAACAACCCTTTCCATGAATTGCGGGCGTTGTTGAGCGATATTGCAGATGCAAGTCAAACAGGTTAACAAATTGAGAGAAGATATATGTGCAGAAGAAATATGATCAAGCAACAAATTAAAATTTAGCGTAGCTTCGCTTTCCATTTGACGATATGAAATAAACTGATGATCGCGGCCAATTTCATTCAAGCACATATTATCACCACGACCTTTTTCACTTTCCTAGAACAGGTAGACCCAATGAAGTACAAAAACGTATTAAAGAAAGAATATTTCAAAAATTTAATGCTAAATAGCTAAATTTTTTTTATTCAAAGCAATTTTAGAAAAAAGTAATTCGAAAAATCAGTTTACCTCAGTTCGTAATGACTGTGAAAGGATTACAGTTTCCAAAAATCTGATAGTTTGAGTACGTATGCTATAAATATAAAGTAATTATGGTACGCACAATTGACGGAATACCAATTAGAATAAACTTAATAAAATTTTAGAAAAATCAAGTAAAACTTCATACTAATAAATACCATAAAAACCTCACCCTTCGTTATCAGAATCGATATGCAACATGATACGCCCTTTCAGCACTGCGAAAGCTTCCCAACACCGTTGCACTTCATGATCCAGACTGCGTGATCCAGCTACCCATTTTAAAATGAATGGATACAGCTGCGAGCATACTGTGATCACCTTGTAACAATAAGAATTCTTCAGATTTTCAAAGAAAAAAAATAAAGTTATTTAAATCTATTAAACACAAACTTCAGTTATAGTTTATAAAAATTAAAGTAACATGCATTGTTAAAATTTTTTCTTTTAAACAATTAATAATAGTTGATAGTTTGTCAGTAAAATCTACAATTAAAATTTTACCTTTTTGGTAACGGCAACTGTTCCTACACCAGCAGCTTGAAAGAGAAATGAAAGCGAACCAACAGCCTTTTTCATTACTTCACAATCTTTTTTACTACAATTAAATAAAAGCTATGAGGAGAAAGTTGTGAAAATAATTTGGACTATAAGCAAAAACTTTTTACATACCAAGCTTTCTCAATAAAGGATGCAACGAAGCAACGCATTTTGGAGTCATTCTCTACAACAAACGCCAGCATTTTATCAACGAATTTGTCAAGAAGAAAACTATTCTTATCTCTGTGAAGTAGCAACTCTTGCGCCTATAAGTAAAATTACTTGAATATAAATGACCTACTATTAATGTCACATATAAAATTTTGGAAATTATTCAGAGTATATTCAAAAATATAACTTGGAATTTTTGACAATTTGAATCAAACTTAAAACAAAGATATAATGAAACAATAATTTCATTTGATATAAACAAAAATCTGCAACAGTTTCAACAGTTTAATAATTTATAGTTTTCGATTAATATTCCCTTCATTTTCATAAGATCTGGATTGAAAAAAACAAGCACCCTATAGAGATGTTTGATACGAACATCCATTGATTTATCAGACGATTGTTCAGCTTCTCGTATTTCATTGTCAATCTGAAAATAATGTTCATCTGAGTTTTAACATTTTGTTGATGATGCGGAATTCCTTTTCATGGAATAATGACGGTAATTACTTGTGAGATTAATCCAAATTTTCAACAGGACAAAGAAATTTGTCCAGGATTAAAGAGTAAGAATTATCTATATGAGAATTCTTGAAATAAACTAACTTCTTCGCTTCTATTCTCATTATCCGTCATTTTTGCTATATTCCTGAGATCTTTTCTTCGAAGTTACCTTTTCCTTTTAATGATTATATATTTTTGCATATCTGTTAAATAAACGCTCTCAGCGTACGATAACTTATAGATTTATCTCCCTCAAATCTTTCCTTAGAAGTACAAATAATGGAATCAAAAATAAAAAAAGAAGAAGGAGACAGATGAAGGACATAAAAAGGTAATAATCTCGCTAAATTTCTCGAGAGAGAACTTAGACGGGAGAAGATTACTCTGCCAAACTCTAAATTTAGCACAGAAAAAACCTAATTATACATCTCTACTAGTACTTTTTCTTTTTTCTTTTATTCTCCATTGATTTTTGGCGATTTACGTCCAAACCGCAATGGCTCGTTGAAAAATTTGAATGGAGATGTTATCGACTACACTTATGTTGAGGAATAATTTGTGAGATCGCCTAATACGTTCATATTTTAGAGAAATGACTGATATCAAGACTGGTCAAAGCAGTTCGAGTTTATTCGAGAAGTTTGACAACAAACTGAGTAAATTTGATTTTATCATATTTTAATAAGTGGAATTATTCGTTATGACATATCTCTTGGCGGTGGAATATTCCATCCTCTAATGAAGCAGTTATCTCATAAGAGTATTCATTCACTTCCAGAAAGTGTGTTTTGACAATTACAATAACTTGCAATTGGGATTAAGCATGGGAAATAGTGTTACAAAGAAGTCAATCAAAATAAATGCTATAAAATGTAAAAATGAATAGTTTAGATAACATTGGATCCAATCGTTCATTAGTTGCTGCCAATCAACAACTTCGCATTCAGCTTGCATTCGCCAAAACAGAGATCAATCGATTGCAAAATGAAATCGTTAGTTTACAAAGACGAATTTCTGAACTTGAATCAACGAATGATGAAGAACATATCGAAATGATTGTAAGAAAGCGCTTACAGGCATGCCTTTTTTATTCATTCAGCTGGTTTTAGACTTGCTAATGAATCATCGAATTGATTAAATTAGTCAAATTTGGGTAAGTTGATTGAGAAGACATGAAATAAGTATTCAACCCACTTTATTTGATGATGTTCTCTATCGAATGGGTAAAATTGCACTACTTTGTTTCCTCTACGTGTTTTTACATTGTTTTAAAAAAAAACCCCGCGAAGCTTTAAGTAAAAAATTTATTCAGCAAAGAGTGCAACACTTGAAATCTATAGCTAATCGCACTGTGCAGTATATGGAGAAAACAAAAACAGATTTTAATCGTGCAGCAAGTTATCTCGATCACGCTTTGTTAGTAAATTTGTCGTTGTATGTTGCTTATTTAACTATCATTTATGAAGACTTATTATATTGCAATTTAACTATTAATCTTCACTGAATTTTGTTTCCTGTTTGATAAAGATTCTTAATTTTTATCTTTTCCAGTAATTTTGATGACGATGCTGTTTCTACAGGCGAATTTAGTAAAAGTGTTTTAATGCCATCAGCATGCGAAACAGGTTCCCTTATCATCTACCGCTTTTTCAAAATTTATCAAATTTTAATATAATTAAGAAAAAATTTTAGTATAATTAATCCTTTGCCATAGAATTAATATACAAACATAGCTTAAGGAGCTGAAATCATTGGATGTCGTATGCAGCGGCCATTAATTCTTGAAGCTTTAGAGGAAGTGAGTTATTTGCTCTTTCAGTATGTTCTGTTTCTTAAAAATCATGGCTTGGATTTTTTCAACATAATCTAGAGCAGATCTAACTAGTGTCATTTCATTCTTCAAATTGGCAATATTCCAATATTTAGGATATTTACGGTGAAGTAGATGAAAATGAAGAAAATGTTATTTCTGGTAAAGATTTAATCATGCCTACAAGCGACAGTGGATTTGAACGATTACCAAACAATCGCAAATCTAGTCGAAATAATCGACGACAAACTTTTTTTGTTGAAAAAAAGTCTCCTGAATTTGGTTAGCGATGCTGTTCTGATTGAACTTATAATCGCCCTCAAAAGGAATGTTGGGAGGATTTCCAAGTTTTTTTCCCCTTATTTTTGTAACAAAATTTTAAGCAGTAATTGTCCAGCCATTTTGAATTTCAGATCCAGAAGAATCTTCGTAGATTTGTTTGTTTTTAGGAAACGATATCAAAACCTCTTTTGTTGAAGCATCTATTCCTGAAACAAATCACACGACTTCGTCTTTTTCGACTCAAAACCATGATGGTTATTCAATCCTTACTAATTAATCGGTTGAAGATTATTTTTGTTTTTATTTTTAATTTTCAGTTCGGAAAAAAACCTTTTTTTATTTTTTTTTTCATTCTTAAAAAAGATTCTTTTCAGATTCACAGGCTGTTGCTGTTTTAACGGAGCTTGTAACGCCTGCCATGAGCTTTATATCTAGAACCTCTAGCATATTTTCTAAACTTGGAACATCAACTGTTTGCTCTAGTTCTAGACCCGCTATACCGGAGATAACATGTGAGGAAAGTAGTCCAGCGAAAAGCGTAGTAAATAATCAGATTAGAAAATCGGAAGCTATTATGCATATCAGAAAGAAAAGAAGGATTTCGACCAGCGAAACTCCAAAGTAGATTGTTGCTTAAACAGTGTGAACAATATCAATTAAAAGTATTTAAATTTTTTTAGAGTTTCTGATGACTTTGTTATTTGCAGAAAATGCAAAAAAAATTCGGATATTGATATAAAGTCTCCGACAGAAATGAATAAGTTAATAATGACACCAATTTCTACATCTGATAATGTCACTCTCAGTACGGCAAATTCATGTGAAGGTATCCGACACAAACGTGCTGCTGCTGCGAGAATATCATCTTTCAAGGAGCCAAATTTAATAACTAAAATGCGTAATTCAAATGTTAATTGATGCATCAGTACAAATATGAGATATGAAGAAAAATGGGAAGAAAAAAACTGATTTATTGAATGTAAATTATTCTGTTTTGAAATCCGCTCGAATCAAAATACTAAATATTCATTTTAATTATTTTAACTAACTTTAATTAGAAATATGCAAATAGATGATTTTAAACTATCCAATTTTCTATTTTTCATTATGATGAATCTTGATGTTTTAGCTATGTTTGTTTAATTAAATAAAGCAAAGTAAGCTTTTCGTTGTATTTACATATTAGCATGTGTTTGATTGCACAAAATAAATCATTTCTTTCCATACTTACTGAATATTACCGTAATTACCTAGCTCTTTGTTTAATCCATATGAATTATTATTACAAAAACTTTTACAGAATATTCACTTGTTGTCATGAGTAAAAGAAACAAATTCCTATTGCGACGAATATATGTTAAATTGATTGGAATATTGACCGAACTCCGTTTCAATAGCGTCAATAATCGTGA
The DNA here is from genome assembly GCA_008729115.1 of Dirofilaria repens. Lineage (NCBI taxonomy): Eukaryota > Metazoa > Nematoda > Chromadorea > Rhabditida > Onchocercidae > Dirofilaria > Dirofilaria repens. Next base: position 135,326 of record SNRZ01000098.1, read on the forward strand.
TGATTTTTGAAGGGAAAATGTAAAGATTTGTCTCCAGAGAAATGTGAAATCTGAATTTGTGTTTTTCTCGGACTGGCAGACCACCAATCAGTTAGCATTCAGTCGCACAATTTGGTATGATTTTTTATTATGTTGATAGCATTGAACATCGCATCGGAGTTCAAGGAATATGCCGCCTTTTGATGTCAAATTAATTTATATGTTAAATTGCTGAGAAAACAAACCCTTATTTAATCATATATTAGTGTCCATTGTTTTTAATCATTAGTTTCAAAATAAGATCTGATATTATATTTGCAAATATATCAAGACTGTCTTTTTTTACTTAACTTAAAATCTGGTTAAACTGGACTTAATTTTTCAATTTCATCGATTGAGAAACTAGTAAACTCAATTTCCTATGCACTGGAATAATATCTTGTCTAGATTTTTACATTATCTTGTCTATGAATGCCTAAGAAAATTTACCTGATAAAAAAAGACAAAAGAAATCTCAGTCAGTTAGTATTTATTTTTAATTTAGTTTTCCTAAAAGTCATAAACATCAAAATTTAGTTATTCTTAAACTGCAATATATTTTTAACATTATAAATGCCAACAAACTTACAAGGCAGAAAAAAATGAAAAAGAACGTGCGTGGGTGACAGCCTTTTACTCTCTAACCTTAAAAATTAACATTTTATACTACTTTAAACGATTTATAAGCTTACCTTAGCTGAAAACCTAGAAGTCTAGGTATCCGTAAAATAAAGACATAAGATGCACGTGGTATAAAATCAAATATAAGACATTGTTTACATAATAATTCCACCACTTTATTTACACAGATCGAAGATAATCAAATACCTTTACATTATGGTCCACTATTTATTTATTTATTTTTTTTTAAATCTATATAATTTTCAAGTTCCTACTCTGTTTTGAAAATGATTTAGGAGATTGAACAAAGAAATTATATGACAAAGGCATTTTAATTGAGGTGGTTAGTAGAATGAGATCAGCTTCCTCAGAAGTTGAAATTAGTGCAGTAATTTATAAATTGCAGATTATTGTTCGAAATCATTATTGTTAATGCTTCATATAGGCGAACCTCATATCATCTTCGAAACTAGTAGTGCGCTCTCTGAAATCTTTTACGATGATGTTAATAAAAAGGTAAAATATTTGAGAAAAATTAATAAATTGTCATTCCCGATGGACAGCTGATGTAAAACTGTTGAATCTATGGAGATAATGATGTAGAGGGAGATTAATTTTCTTTTTTTTTTTTGTTTCTGATTTTCAATAAAATTTTCTTCATTTAGATTGTAACAGTTCGTGGCGAAGATATAATGGAAGTTAAAGCTTATGGACTAGAATCAAACGATATCATCTCATTTCGGTACTTTTATTTTTTTTTGAATTTGAGATATCGTTGAGAATTATATTTGTCTATCTTCTTCAATGAGTTCGTTCTTCTGAATCATGTTACCTAAAAACTTTCCTGTATAATAAATGAAATTTGTTATAAATTTTATTCAGAAATGGTGTTCTACTGAAGGTACTATAAAATTTAGAAACTGATGTATATTTAAGATTGAAAAATAAGAACAAAATCCGAGCTATCAAATTTTCTCCAGATAAACGCTTGATATGTGTGCAGTATGATGGATCTACTATCGTAAGTTTTTTCAAAATATTAAAATTTTGACGATATTTTTGAGTGCAGGAAAACAAACCTCTATAATGCTTATGTAGCATATTCTGAAGATTCTCCTTAATGCTTACATAGATGAATAGCATAACAAGATGGAAGAATAACAAGATGAAGTCCAATTTATAATGAATAATATAATTCAAAGCAGATTAAAAAAACTAATTTTCTGCAAACGATTTTTTAATAAATTAATGATTAAATAAAACATATTACAGGCACATATCAAAAATTAGTTTATAATGATTCTATCATATCAAAGTAATAATACAAAATATACGTTCTCTCTTTTGAGGATTTCATAAATTTCGTAGCTCTTAGTACCGATGTCTTATCCACATGTTTTTCACAATCAGCAATAAATCGTTCAGCACATATCATCGGCTTGGAATGGATCTTGAACAATCAGATCCTCTATATAACAAATCAGGTTTTTAATTTATCTTGTAATCTGATTTTTATCATTTGAAAATTCGTTTTTTTCTTTCAAGTCACAGATTAATATGTACCATTTTGTTCTCTCTTCACCTTTATATTCATGAAGCTTTTTTAGGGGTTAGAACTATATCAAATTAATCCAGAAAAAAAATCAGTTAAGCTGTTAAAATCGTATAATATTTCGTTGTATTGGTATTTGTATTACGTAAGTTCTTCATCTATTTAAATTCTTCTCTACTTCTGCTTATTTATTTAGAAAGTTTTTTTGAATAAATAATTATATAACTGTTGATTGCTTTTATCTTAAGATCACAGTTTTCTTTTAGGTAATGGTTTTGAATGATAAAGCTTAATTGCTTTTTATAAGAAAAAATTCCAAAAATTTTTATAAAATTTTTATGAAAATTACTTTTTTTTCCATTTTTCTTTGGTCCGTTAATATTTGATGTGAAATTTTAGCCTTATTCTCAACTGCTTATTGTGTCATGTGGAATTGCCGGCGCTTTATTAAATCCTTTTGTTATTCAGGTATTTCACTAGTTTTCTGTTGATCAAGATAAAGTAATGGATTTAACTTCGAGAACATTAAATCTGCAAAATTACTATTGACAGATATATCCAATAAAAAATAATGGTTCAAAAAATGAGACTTCACCATTCATTGGATTATCATAATTTAGAATGGAAATATATATCGATTAATGAAGTTTGAAGTCAAATTTGGTCATTCAAATACAAAACCGCGATTATTGGAACGAGAAGTGTCTGTCATATCCATGTTTGTTATGCTTTTTTTAGCACTTAAAATTTTTCCTTTGATTTTACATGACTTTATGTCTAACTATGCTGTCATTTTTGCGAGTTGGATCATAATTGTCCATTTTTGGCAAATTAGTTATTAGTAAGGAATATTTATGCAAGGAATTTATTTTCTGATCATTTAAGAATATAAATTACTTCAATTCCTTTTTTTTTAATTCTAAAAAATAATACTTTACAATGTGATTTACTGTCTCTTTCATACTTCTCGTTAATAAATCCTTCTCATTGATTCATACTTCGATCTAATGAATCATAACATAATATTAACTGCTTAAGATTTAGATTTACATACTCAAAGATTCATATATAAAGTAATTTTTATTGGTAGTTATGGAAGGCTTTTCTGGCTAAATTTAAAATGCTTATTTTAAAAGATGGAAGCCATATCATTACCACATTTAGGAAAATCATAAGTTTTAAAAATTATGGAATCTTGATCTTTTTAAGTTTTTGTTTCTTGTGTATTTAACTCTTTTCATAGTTACCGAAAAGTTTGGCAGTTTTGTCAGCTTCTCATCTTTTTCCAAAGTTACAGTGACGAAATTGATAAGATAGTTAAAACAAGTATTCTTTTGTTTTTTAAAACCATTTGACCTTTTCATAATACATATGCTTTGCAATATATTATATGATATTGAAATGATGCAAATATTTGAGTAAACTTAGGTTCTATAACTGTTCATGACTCGTATATCTTAAAGCATTGTGAATTTTAATGAATAACTTTGTTTGTGCATTATTCGAAAAATATTTCATGAGAATTACTACAATTAATGATATGAGAGAAGCATAAACTCCTATTTCATCACATAATAATTTCGACAGACTAATTTAGACCTTATTATGTGTTATTTAATATAGGTTATTGAAGGAAATCAAAAATCTGTAACCAGGAAACAGTTAAGTCTTCCACAACATTTCTTTGATAATATTTCTCCCCAAAACGAATATCTTAGGAGAAATAATAATTCTTTCCTTCTAAAATGTTTGACTGAATGTTTAAGTATTTTTAGAACAGTATGAATATATCAGCAGTTATTAATCTTTCTTTAAGCAAAGTCTTCCATTTTTTGCAGTTATAATGCTTTATATGTAGCAGTGTTGCGTAGTGGTACTCGTGATTCCATTAATTCTGATATTGCTTTATATAAAATGAATATGGATGGAATGGAGGCACCAAAGCTTGTTCATATACTCTGTTTGGATATGATCGGTGCTTTTGCCTTACATGGATTTGATAATTTAGTTATTGTGCATCATCAAGTAAGATTTTAAATAGAATTTATGGAACTCTGTTACTTCTCTTCTTTTATGACTCATGTCAACACCATTATTCGATAATTAAAAATGAAAATGGTATTTATGTCGAATTAACTGTTTATATTCATTCATATTCAATCTGTACTGCTAATACATTCATCACTATATTTTCAGAGTTCAAAAACTTCATTAATTTTCGACATTGATTTGGAAGAAGTCCCGAAAAGTGTTCGTATCTCGCATCCTCTTTTTAAAACTTCGTTAAATTGTTCGAAATCTCTACAGGCCAAATTCAGTCACGAATTCAAACTATATAGTCCTTCATGGGTGATGTTTCAACCGAACTTTATTACCGATGCAAATGTTGGTGTTTTCACATCAATTTCATTGGATCCAGTTGAAGTTGGACATTCTGCTGAGGACAAAGTAATGCTTTTATCTTCCATTCTATTGTTTGATCTGAAAATTAATATATGTTTTACTGAGAAAGAAGAAATTAATTTTATCTTTGTATTGTCGAAATCCTTTCAGTATCAGTACTTGCGTTTTTTATACAATAGATGTATTTCAAAATCGGTATTTTTGGAAAATTTGAAACATTACATGGTTGCTGATAAGTTGAAGCTCAAACAACTGACGCATGTTTTCAATTGGTTCGCGAAAGCGATTGTTAGACGTTCTCTGCCAATTTTGAAAATAATGGTAATTATATTCCATATTTCATCTCATAATTTCTCTTTACATTTTAAGAATTTTAGTTTGAATGCAAAAAACTTTCAAGTAATTAATCATTAGTTTGTTTTAAGGAGGAGGTTTTCTCGAATTTTGGATTGGGTTATTGAAACTTTTTCAAAGATTATAATTGTGGTTTCTTGAGGGCATCTGATTTAAACAAGCTTCATTTTTTTGAAAATGTATTAACATGCATTCTGTTTTCATTCTACTTTTTGTATGGCTGAATCGTATAGCTGATAAAAATATTACCTTAACAAAATGAATTTCTTGAATTCTTCAGATAGTAGTGTAAAGTATGTTCTGCAAGCTGAACTATACGAAGAAATTGCTATTGAACCAAGGAGACATTGTGAGTAATCTTTTTCTGTTACCAGATGATTATACGTTGGATCAGAAGCAGCGTTTTCTGCAATATATGTTTCGCTATCTTACAACTTTGCTAGAAAACAGGTTAGAAGTGCAGGTTGGATATTGTAATTGTTGTTCCATCATTTATTGAAAAGTAATACCTTCAACTCATCAGTCTTATGAGTTACAGAAGCATGAAGTATATGAATCAATTAATTCATGAAGTATATGAATCAATTAATTAAGTTCTCTGTAGACAAATATAGGTAAAAAAAATTGCGAGAGAATTCTTAATGTAATGTGATGGAAGGTTATACTGTTTCCCAAGTTATCTTTTCATGATCCCAGTCGTCATTAAAAATCAGCTTGGTTAACAAAGGACTATTCTTTTCTTTTTTATCTCTTCATCTGCCTCACGTATGAGATTTTAGTAAAAACTAATAAACTTTATAAGTTGAATATATACAGGATTCAAGTGGTAAAGAATTTATAAGTCAATTTTAAAATAAGGAAAATTATTCTGAACGTCATGGAGTTGATTGAATAAATGGAAATCCAACAATTTTAGCTGTTTTTAGTTTTCTAATATTTTAGCCTTATTTTCTGAATGAAATATTGGTACCCACTATGATTACAATGGGGCAGTTGGAAAAACTTCATCAGCTTCTTCTTTATCGCATAATACCAGATTCTAAGCAACTCGTTCGTTTCACCAATATTTTTAAGCCTTATTTATCATCCCAACAATTTTTATCAATCCAGTCTAGCTTTTTTATTTTAATATACCTGTCAAATTTTTCATCTCAGCAAAAAATAACATCAATTTTTGTTTTCTTTTCAAATCACACTACTATTTATACGTTGTTCTTAAAACAACAGAACCTTATGTTTTTCAAGAATATCTTTGTTCCTTATTTTTAGGCATTTCAACTTCTTTCTCATGAAGCAAAATATTCTCCGTTGATTCAGCTCGCTTTGGATATGCTTTCAAGACTTGGCACTGCTATCGAAGAAATTGTTGAGGTTCTAATGGCCAGAAGTCTCATTGTGGAAGCTATTAGGTCGAATATGCTGCAATTTTATCAGATCGATTTCAAAATAAGTGAAAAAAATTCATAATGAATGACATGCATTGGTATTATTTGCAGATTCCTAGAAAATTCACAATCAGCAGATAAGGTAAATGGTTTAAAACTCATTGAAAATGCGTGGAAGGAAAGTCGTGTGATTCGTTATGCCGTCTTTTCGCATTTTTTTGAACATGGTTCGAAAGTTAGGAATTCCATTACGAGCTGTTAGTTTCCTTGTGTTTGCTTTGTTTGGTTGATTAGTGAAAGTTATTTTTTCAAAAACATTTCTCAAAATTGGCAGATATGTACAAATTTGTGATTTTTATTACTGCAAGTAATTATATTTTCAGCCGGACAGTTCGAGGAGTTTTCGAAGAAATTTGAAATTCTATTTGATGATGAAGAGATTGAAGATGCTAAAAGAGAAATTACTGCATGATTATTTCCCGAAATGAATTGCAGCAGCATTTAAAACTCTTATTTGGAAACAAATTTGTCTTTTCCAGAATTTTATTTTACAAGTTCAGTTGAAGATGACATCTGATAAATTACTGTAATGTGTAATCATGCAAGTACACAGAACTTTCTTGATAAACTTTCCTACCTATAAAGAAAGAAGTTTTAAATTCAATTCGGACCATTTATTTTATCTATCTCATTTTTTAGTCACCATATCAAAACTGCTCCTATCCATATTTCTCGCACTGAAATTTTTATTAATCAAATAAACTTTTTTTGTTTTGGAAAATAATTCATACATTTCATCCTAATGATTTTTTCATTTGGCTATCAAAAAGTATATTATAGAAAAGTTGAGATTTCATTACATTAATAATTTCCGAGATAATGTCAACATCGTCAACATCCATAAAGAATGCATTTCACTCCTATACTAAATACTCTTTAGTTCAAAAAAGGATTAGATCAATAAACAAGCTCTCATTCAAAAATTATATTAATCCTTAAGGAAAAAAAAGCTGGACGAAAATTATTTTTTAAAAAAGCTAAAAATCATGCAAGATCTAACGTAATTGAAAATTTTCGTACAATATTTCTGAATATACTGAATATTTAAATTTTTATTTTTCGCAAAGCATTACTGAGCTTTTTTCATCTTTCTCATTCTAATGACTAAATCTTGCAAATTAAGTTTTTTAGCTTGCCTAAGAGGCGTTAAATTAAAATCATCGGTTTTGTAGGGATCAGCATCTCGATCCAACAAATAATGTACCAACTGCTTATTTTTCGACTTCACCGCCTGCAAGACATTTTCATGAATATCCAGTTTCTTCAAGTTTATGTCGTGGAAGAATCTATTTTCTACAAAAATAAATGATAATAATAGATACTCACTTTAACAACTATGAACTGAAAAAAAGTGCTGAAATTTACAATATGCAAAGCAGTTTTGCCATTATAGTCTTGTTGATTTATATCGGCTCCGGCAGCAAGCCAAGAATTCAGTGTTTCTGTATCGCCACAGCTGGCACATAAACATAGTTCAACACCTTCAAATTTGTTTAATAAAAATTTAGTCGAAAGAATTGTTAATATTTTTCGAAATAGATATCTTTCAAAAAGCTTACCTAATCTGTACGAATTTATAGAAAGCAGTGCTCCTACAGATCGCAAAGTTTCAATGCAGACCTTATTTTTCATTTTCACCGCACTTATCAGGGCATTCTCATCCCACTGATCTCTGAAAGATATAAATCATCATAAAATGACTTGCAAATCTATGCTACAGAAATTTCATATGTGGTTTTAAATGCTAAAAATGCAGGATCATCAAAACAATTTAAAAGGAAGATAAATAATAAATATGGTTAAAGTGTTAAGTGCGACCAAAAACCTGACAAACAATTATAACCTATGTAAGAATAACCGATACTTCTAGCATATGCGATGACCACAGCAAAAAACTTTTTTTGAAATCTATTAAATGCTTCTTTATCGTAAGACTACTCACCTTAGATGAAAACTAACACCTTAGGTCAGAAGATATTTGACAGCACCAACTTGACCTGCACTCGCTGCTACATGTAATGCATTGCGTCCATTGTAGTCAACAACCGAAAGATCAACTCCTTTTTCATGAAGTGCCTTTAGCATTTCGATATCGCCATTGCTAGCTGCATAACACAATAACTGCGAGAAAATAGCATGGCAGAGAAGCTTCACTTCATGAGAAGAACTTAGATGCAAGAATCCTGCCATCTGTGAAACTGAAATATTTCAAATTTTAAATAAAAAAATGACAATAGGGAATTTAAAAAATTTCTTTTTCATCACTTTTATTATTTTTGTTTGAACTTTAAAAGAACTGCTCAAGGTCACAATACCGACAATGCTAGAAATATATTGATAATACCAGGACATGTTCAAGATCAAAATATCGACAATACTAGGACATATATTGAGCGTTCATATGCAGAATATTGCTAAACTTTAAAGATTACAAGAAACTAAAAGTTCAGCTCAGAAATCAATTTTTTTTAATTGAAAATCTACCAATTTCAAGCTCAGAAATCAATTTTTTTAAATGAAAATCTACCAATTTCAAGATTTCTGAGTGGCTCTGCTTTCGTAACAGTTAATTCACCCCTGATATTTTTAACCATCATTGCTTTCTTCTCTAAAAGTTCCCAACAATCTTTGCTCAATACATACGATAATTTTGTTAATGCTGCTTCCGTAGTCATATCTGAACCAGGAATGATTCCCACAGAACCTGAAAAATTAATGGAATAGCTACAAGACATGAAAATTTAACGATTAAGACAAGATTCCAGTAATAAAATATTTTCTAGGAGCAACTGATTACGATAGTAATTTATGTACGATAAAGTGATGATAGATAAGTTTTACTCAATTCAGATCGACAAATTTAACTCGCTCTGAAATTTGTCTCCATCATAAACAATTTTAAACAATGCAAATAAAACCAAAACATAAACTATGAGGAAATGTTTACAATAAGTTGTTCCTAATAATCAGTGGAATCATATCTTAATTATTAACCATCAAGAAATTTTGTGTGAAAATGAAAGATTTTCCAAAAAAAAAAAAAAAAAAATGAATATGAACATTAAATGCTAACCTTTCCCGTTAAATAATGAATATCTACTTGTCCACGGACACATTGTGAGCAATTAATAATAATACATCCTCGATCGAACAGCTTTTTTCAATTCATCGATTATATCTCTTCTATGAGATGGCATATTACCAGCACCAAATGTCTGCAGAACACCTTGAATAGGTGCTTGCAAGGATGCTCTAACCTAAAAGTTCACTTTTACCGCGAATTTTTTTTTTTTGAAATTTGAAACATGAGAAAAAACTAATAAATTTTTCATTTATTTTAAAAGCACAATTTTTCTTAAATCCTTTAAAAAATACATTTTCCTTAGAAAACTGCTGCGAATTTAATGTAAAGTGTTGACTAAATGATATATTTGGAAATCACTTTCATAAATTTAAGTAAAATGATAATCATTTAAATAGGTACAAATAGTCTGAGGCATTGATTTATAATAGGGCATGCGATCTCTACAAAACTTTTAACTTGATTTGGCTGCATACATGTTCCAAATATAGCCAAACTTTTTCAATATGCAAACTTCATATTGCAATGATTTACGTTTTCTATTGACATTGATGAAAAAATTCTCAGCAATGCAACATTTTTACATAACTGGTCGTGTACTACGAATGGAGCCATTGATGGTGGACGAAATATTGAATCATAATTAACTGCAAAAGTTATATTTTATGCTTTCCAAAAATACTGAAATTGCTATATCAGGGATACTTATTAAATCAAAGGTAGGATCAAATGAAACAATAAAAAGTGACTACAAAACCTGATTTGACTTTAGCAAACCAAACTCACTCGTTACCCACTCAGCTACTGCTTGCCTTTTATATCAATATCCATGTAAGCAATTGGAAGCATATTTGGACTTTCAAAAGCATCCATCGATCTGATATCTATTTTTACTGTACGATTCCCTCGAAACAGCTTATTATTGAAATATACAGTAACTTCAGGAATATCATAATTAGCTGCAATAATCAGTGCACCAATCAGATTTTCCCGACCGTCAGAACGAACTTCAAACACTGGTATCTACAAAATATCAACCATAAACCAACCAATAAATAATCTATCTTTCAAAAAGAAAAAAAAATCATATCTATAGTAAAGATAGCTTTAGTTTTTTAGAATTTTAAAAGCTATTCTAAAATTTTCAGATGACTGCAGAAATTAATTTATTAGAACGATTACAAAGCAATTCACTATCATATCAATCTGATAAAAAGAGAAATAGGACCCGAATTATATATTTATACGAGCAAGTTCAGCTGTTTCATGTAAATTTTGATCAGGAAATTTAAAAACTCAAAACCCATAGAATCAGTGAGACCACTTACTTGAGCCCCTGTATTAACAATGGGTTTTCTTACATTCTCCAACATAAATGATAAAGCACATGCCGTATATGCCAGTGTATCAGTGCCGTGTAATATAACAAAGCCTACATATTGATCGTAAGCTTTTTGAATATCCTTACCGATATGAATCCAGTCATCAAATGTCATATCTGATGAATCCAAAAGTGGATCATATTCGATCATCTGAAAATGAACTATCCAAGAATTATCCAAAACATAATTTTTTGATGAATTTTAATATCAAGTATATATAGAACTGTAATAATATAGTGTTCGTATTCTTCCAGTCATCCTTATTCCCTTACCAGCGATTAACAATCCGATATAAGACTCTATACGAGGTGATAAGCTAAGCTAAAAATAATATATTGATTGGATTGGAAAGACAAGAAAAATATACCTTGTTAATGGTTCCGATTTGAAAAAATTAAAGGTCTTGATGAATAAGTTTAAACTCATTACCCAGTAAACAACACGTTTTTTTGAATGTTGTAGCGGTGGCAAACAATATGGCTTTGTTTCGGCGTCAGCATGATATTTGGACACATAATCATCATCGTTTAATAGTGATAAATTACGTATGGCATGCAAAAGATAATTAGCTTCTGGCTGATACACTAAAAATTATTTTCTTAAACTAATGCCTTTTCATCTGCAGTATATAATTTCGTAATTGAAGAAGGAAAAAATTTGGAACTAAAATGTATACATAAGTGATGATTTCATTTCTTAGTTTGTTATAAAAAATCTAATTAATGTAGAAAATGTTAAAATATCTAAACTTCCAGAATGATGCTATCAGATAATATTAAACCAATGTCTAGACCTCCATCAATACATTTCATTCCAATCGTTCCACCTGTATATAGCACTAAAACATGCGCTTCTTCACACTGCATTGCACTGAGTGATATTTGTAAAAGTACTTCCAAGCTATTTAATTTCTCTAAAACAAATAATCCTTATTAAAAAAATTCCAAAATTTGTTTCTTACATATTTTCATTTAAGTTGCATCTTTTAGCCAGTACTATCGCATACGCAAAATCTAATACTGACAAAATGCTTAAAGTTCAATAATAACAAATATTTACCGTCTCCTATAAAAATTCTTGATTTCAACTATAACTCTCCTTATAGCAGCCTGGTCAGTCTGCAAGATTTTTCAGTAACTAGAAAGGAATACGAAGTAAAACTATTGATAAAATAATTCTAATTAGGCATGATTGCAGTGATCTATTGTTCAGCTAAGTTTGGGTTTAAGACATAAACTAATTCCTGGCAAATTATAACGATAAATGATGACGCACAACAGCTAGAGGTGGCTCTACAAAACAATCTGAATACAACACGAATCTTTTTGATGTACGGTATTTGTTGAATGATACATCGTTTTGACGATGTTTGATTTCTGATCATGCACTAAATCAGATGCCATTCCGAAAAACATAAAATCTGAAAACTGTCATGAATATTGTTGTCACTACTCATCAAATATTTCAAAATTTCTCTGTATTAACAAAATTTCTGTGTAAAAAAGACAGAAAATGAAACATATAGTCCCAGTAATACAACTGGAAACCTTAACCAATACAGGTTTTTTAATTTCTTATTCAGCATATCCAAAGTTTGATGGATTATAATGGCAATTTAATCACTCGCCGTGACGGATACTAAGGAAAGAAATGATTATAATGCAGCTATGATTATTTAATCAATATCACTTCTCCTGTCAGTAGTGGATTGTGCTTTAATGTAACAAAATAGAACAAAACACTTTTTCTGAATAACCAAAAAGTTTAAAAAAATATAACGTCAGCGATGAATTTTGAACGGGAATCTGAAATAGTAACATAACTATATCGATGTTATTTTTAAAACTATTCTAAAAAAATTGCGATAAAAAACACCACAAACTACCTCTATTCTATTTGAATACCTAAATATCTCATACCGCACTACTTAATTCTTACAATAGAATGATGAAAAAAGGATATAGTATTATTTTTGCAACAATATATTGTTCTGATTAAATGTGTCTTAGATAATTTGCATGATCTTCTCCTATATATTTCACTCTTTTTTCGAAAATTTTTCTCTGCCACTTTTCTAGCTCATTTGACTATATTCATAAAATTGACGTTTTGGTCTTTCTTTTGATTTGATAAAATAATAGCCAGGAAAATATCTGCGAACGTAATGATCCATGTGCATGTTCTATAAAGTATAAGATTATTATCTAAACTTAAAGTTATTATATCATTCCTGAGATTTTGTTATCTGCATCCCTGTACATACGAATAGCTACTCAATCTAATCGATTCATTCTGAAATATCAGTGGATTACGGACGACATTCTCAGTAATGTCATCAAGCTAGTGAAGCATATATTTTTTTAACTAGACGTAGTTACGCTTTTACTAAAACATTACTACGATCACTCAACATTCCTAAACGATAAAAAAAGTATATCCTAAGAAATACTGAGAAATCAAGTATGACAGTAAACAAATTCGAAATTAGTTTTAGAATTTTAATTAGTAATTTACATGATAAAAAAGAGACTGTTCACAGTACTATGGTAAAACAGTACTTTTTTATGACAAATTTAATAAAGAGTAAACTATATTTATCCATTTTTATCCAAATAATAAACTACTTATCCCAGAAAAAAAGCGTTTTCAAATATTATAAGGAAACAAAAAGCAATAACATCTTTGATGTCCAGTCTAAAAGATTATAATAAAATATGAATGAATTAAAGAAAGTGATATTAAGGTGTTATGGAAAAGAACACCACTTATAAAGAAACCACTGCTTTGCAGATATTTGAAATCTTCAAACGGCTTCTTCAAAGAAAACAGATATGCCATCATTACAGATTAGTACGTCCCAATTTTATTTCAAGTAAGTGATGATCCTGAACTGCGAGCACCTTCATATTCTTTTTTAACATAGTCCACTAAACTTTGAGAGGATTCGACAAGCTGAAAAAATATTTTTACGAAATTAATTTCCAAATGTATTTTATCAAATATAACTCAAAGTGGTACCATAAAAATTGGCCAAAAGCTTTTGGTTAAATGTTGTTAAGATGTATGTTAATATAGAAAATAAGGCAATCAAATATATGGATCTTCATAAACAATTTCAGAGCAGCTCATTCATGATGATGACAAAAGACACGGATATGTACTACTTCATCGCTAAAAATGTTATGTATTTAAATAAAAATAAATTTCTTTAAACGAGACCGGTATTTTAATGTTCACAAGCACTCATGCGGAATGCTTGTAATTTTTTAAAACATCTGTTTTAAAATCGCAAGGCAATGGATTGAGAAACTCGGTCAAATATTAGATGAAATTTATAAGTAATATGTTAACAAGTAAACAACACTGTGCAAATCCACATGTCATCCTAATTGTGTAAAATTTGAATTGTTGCAGTCACATACTTTTTCATATGTTTCATTTGCATGTGCTATTGTTCTTTCCAAACGTGAACAAATCTCTTCCTCTTTTCCTATTCTCGTATCCAGCGTGTTGAGTTTTATACGTAGTTCATCAATCTGAACAACGCCATAATTAATGAGAAAAACTGACTTCTGATCTTCATCCGGTAGATTATGATTATTTTAATTATTTGAAGATTGAATTGTGAAAGTATATTAACTGCGATTTATTTTTAAAGTGAAATATATGCATTGAAAATATACTTGTAACGCGATTAATTCTCGCTCTTTCTTCAAATGGCCAATGACATCTTCACTTGTTTTTTTTGCTCTCGCAAACCGTCAAGATCTAAATATACGAATGATGATAATCAAGACGATATATAATATTGATTGATTCGTTATGACCACATGCATCAGATAAGGGACGAAAATTTATTGACATAAGATTAATATTATATGAAATGTAAGAAGCATGAAACATGTAATCAAAGCGACATACATCGCAGTATATCTTCCAGTTGATATCCAATTCTTGCTGACATTTCTGATGAATTTTTCTCAATAAAAAGTGCTTTTTCTTTGTTTCTGGAACTTCAAACTAAATTTCGCACTTCAATCTTCCTCTATTAGGGAGCCAATTTCAAGAATACCGCTCTTTCTCAATCGTTAATTTCAGTTTCTGTCAAAAAAAAACCCAGAAGATTTCATCACTGAAGTGAATAATCTCATAACAACAGCTACTACTCCTCAAATATTAACGGAATCCAGATCCTTATCCCAAAACTCCCGGAGTATTCAAGAGCAACGAAATTCGTAGTCTGATTCAAAAAAGGACGTGCCATTTGTTACGAAAATACTGCGACTCGGACCAGAGTTTTATCAGAAAAACTTGTAGGTATTTGGGTTTCATGAAGTTCGAGAAAGCAGTAAGAATATGTAGTGACCTCAATTCAACCCGATGTATATATTTATATTTTGCCAAAGCAAACCATTCTTCATCTATTTCATTTAAATCAATTTCACCTAATTAGGCTTTTATTTATTTAGATATTCCTAACTCTTGAGAATGTTCCGACCAAAAAGATCGAATGGAGAGAGACCATTAAGAAGTATGTTATGCTGTATTCTGAGTATGAAGGACTAATCAAAATGGAAATATAAACCAACTTCTTTTCCCATCTTATCACCATGTATACTTCCATTTTTGAATCTTTGTTATTTGCATGATAGAGGTATTAGTTTACATTTTCTGTGAATCCTTTATAAATGTACAGCGATAGCAGAGTTCCGTATATCACTTCATTGCTGCTTGTTTGTACACGGTCGACTTTTTTCACTAACTGCTTCATATCGTCGTACATACTGCTTTCTGATACATAATAGAATTTGCAGACAGATCAAGTAAGCCTTTGTCGCGCTGCTTTTTTTTAGAATGAAAACATTGAATATATAAATTGTAACAAATATCTTCGACAGTTCATTTTGCAATATATACGATCATTTAAAGAACAGTTATTCTTGTAAGTTCAATCATCTTTCAAAACTTTGAATAAGTCTGTAGTGTGAGATAGATTTGCTCTTCTCTATCTCATATATATCCTTACTATTCTTTATTTTAAAGAATTATTAAATATTGTAGTGTGAGATAGATTTCTTCTCTATCTTATATTTAAAGAATTTCAAAAGAATCTCTATCTCATATATATATATACTATTCTTTATTTTATTTTAAAGATTATTACCAAAGAATCAGTTGAGATTATCAAGTTGACATTCAACGTCTAAAATCTGAAGTTTCTTGAAAAATCTGGCAAGGTCACAATGTCACACAGAGACATCTGGAAGTTTTCATAGTCGTCCTTCTTTCTTTTTCTCTTTTCCCTCCTTCATCATCTCTCTCTCTCTTCATTCCATGTATTGACTTTTCTGAATTTGTCAACGCTTCATATAAATTGCCTCAGTTGACTTCATTTGTTCAGTTTATGGTAAAGTGGCTGAATGATATGCAAATTTTGTCCACTGATATTTTGTTTTTGAGACAGAATCCACTCACAATTCAATGATACGTCTCATTTTTCATTTTTCGTTTTGGCTCTTTAATGAGCGAGAAAATAGATACGAAATTTCAATTTTGCTTCCTCTTATCCTTCCTCTTGCGCTTCACTACTTATGCATATCAATATTATTAGCAGCTAGCAGCATTCCATAGTCACAGATGCATCGCACTGCTGATAGGATAGATATATTTATTTTTTAAGTCACTTTAAGCGATCAATGCAGCAGTGAGCTGATAAATTTTATAAACCCAGCAAATTCCTTATTCTTCCGCTGCCTGCATCTTTTCATTTTCATGAAATTTATATACTCTGTTCTGCTTCTCACAGATTTAACGATTGATTGGTAGTTGGAAATCTAATTATTTTTTTTAAACCAATTGAAAAATACGAATAAGAAACTTAAATTACTATTTCCTTAATCCCATTGCCAGCTCTATACAAATTTGATTTCCTTCTTTATTCGCATCACTTCATCTTTCTCCCATATACCAGTTTATCAAGTTTGAGCGAATCGTTCAGTGCATGAGGAAGTGGAACGGAGGAACAAGGATTTCTGAGCGTTTTGCTAATTTTTAAATCGTTTAATTAAATTTTGTGATTCCTTACAAAAATTTCCTTACCTTTTACAGAAATATTACTCAGTTGGGCGTAATATAGTTCCTTCGGTTCTTATTCTAAAATTTCATTTCTCTAGCCCAATATTTGAATAATATTATTTATGTAAATATGTGAAGAAGACAAAAATCTTAATATTGTGTTTTTATGCCAACTTTAGTAATCTCGAAAGTAACACTAAAAAGAAGCAATTTTGTTTGCCAAATAAGATGGCATAACCAAAGATGATGATGGTACGACTGATAGTAGTTAGTGTTTTCAAAAAGATACATTCATGCGGCATGAAGACATCCACCTCATTTCATAGACATGTTTTGATGGATTTTGCTTAAAAATAAATGTATGAAGAGAAAGAAAGAGATGAATGAATGGTCTGGGGAAATGTGGATATATCTGATTTCAAAATGTCTCGCATTAAATTTCGAGCGATGGGATTCGCTCAGATGCTTCCTCTTTCTTGATTGCATACCAGGATTTATGCTTTAAAGCATGACAATTTTGTGCCTATTAGATGTGGGTTAGCTATATTTGGAAATAGCCTAATTCTTAATTTATTTTTATCGAAATAGCCCAATTCTTTATCAAATAACCGCATGAGTTTAACAGTGGACTACCGTTCTGATGATAGAGATGGCTATGAAGGATCACAACAATGAAGAAGATAACTGCTTGATATGCTGATGTTAGTTACGATGATCAGTGTAACAATGACGATGTTACATTGAGCTCGTAGTCACCATCAACACATATTTATCATTGGTATCTTTATGGTAGCGATAAAAATAGTTTTGCAAAAGTAGCAGTGTATTAATTTTAATAAGTTATTTGTTTGTCGTTTTTCATTTCACTTTCATTTATTTAATTTCCACACGACTGATTATGTTACGAGTTTTTTTTTAAACAGTTGATTATGTTACCAAATGTTACGATTTTCACCAAAATTGTCTAATGTTGTTTGATAATGATACAGTCGCTGATTACGGTCTTAGTTGTCATTAAATGAAACTACTTATGATTTTAACTGTTATTACTCATGTATTGAAATATACGAGATCTAAATCATATGGAGAAAATGTCCGGTTTTCAAATTATGAAGTTTAAGAACTGTGAACATGTTCAACAGTAAGAATTTTGTCCATGCAATATAAATCGTTCAGCAGAATGTCATGCGGCATAGTTGATTCGAGATGATGTTTGGCAAGAAATGACGGGTTTGAAAAATATTACTGCACTGTTTACACAACATTTATGGGTCCAAAAGAAGGTATGTCTATGCAACATGGCAAAAGAAGATGCAGAAGACATAAACTTTCAAGTAGCTTTTGTGTCCGCATTCTCGGTGACGAAAATTGAGAAAGCTTGAACTAAGTAAATGTGCGTTAAAAATATTATGCTCTTCGGCTCATACAAGCCTTCTCTTTGCTTACTCTCAAAATTCCACAGAACATATATTCAAAAAACAATCATTAATGCAAAATTTTGGAGAAAAAGTGCAATATTTGTGGAAAGTTCTGAATGTGAATAGATATTTGTGTTTTTTACGATCGACGATAAATTTTGTTTCACCAATGTGCTGACTTTGGTCTTGTTTCTTAGCAGGGCTGCAAAAAAATTTCATGAACACCTGTCCTTCATCGATACATTCGTCCAAAGCATGACCTGATCCCTATTTCGTTGCATTTCAATTCGGCACGACTTCATCTTCTTACATTACAATCCGATGATTAATATAATGTTCTATTTTATTCGCAAGATCCCCATTCATCCAGTCTAAAACTGAACAACATTGGTAGAACAGCATGTAATTTTTCGTGGTTCGTTGTTAAGTTAATTTCGAGCTGTTTTTATTAATCACAGCATAATGGGAAATATATCAACAGATGCATTTTCAGGCTTGTAGGAATCGCGAACGAAGGTAAAATAGCTTCGGACAAGTTACTTGACTGGGAATGCTAACTGAGCATTTTGGAAAACTTAGAATCTAAAACCAACCATAGCATCATATGTCATTCATTCATGACTACTTCATCCAGTTTGTTCCATACTTCGTAACTTCAATCTTCCGCATAGGTCATTGCTTAAACTTCAGCTGCACAAAATTGGAATTTTTAATGAAAAATTCCTTCTCGTCCTACAAATATCGTACTGACGTGAATTTTAATTGATGTATGAATGTTACTTATCGTGACCTCTGCATACATAACCTTCTTCCAAGCACAATGTTCGAGAATTTTCCCAAATACAGTTGAAAAACTCACACAAATGCGTGATATTTGTTGACGTCGATGATGGTGAACACTGGGACATTGTCCGTACTATTTATTTCACGACTTCAATGGATGCTGTCTCACCTCAGCAGAACAATCCACTGTGCGCAAATGTCTTAATCAACTGACTGCCGAGCATAAACCCCATGAAGTCCAAACGGGGCTAAGCTGCGGCAATGCTACTACCAATATTGCGTGCATGAATCATGTCAACACTGCAATGATTGTTTATTAATTTTTCACTAAGTTCTCTGCTTGCCCAGCTCTGTGATAGCGAATAAGAGGGAGAGCTGTTTCTATGGCAACGGCACAGTACATGACACCGTGCTCAATACACTCATTCATTTGGAAGATGCCTGCGAGTAAGAATCTCTTTCACTTCTTTATCAATCTTTCATCTCATCTTCTCTGGCTATTTTAATCAAATAATTTTCTTTACATCTTTTTTTTCTTCCATCCAAATATCTTTCTTTTTGTTTTTTTCTATCTCCACCGCGCATAATATCATGTCTCTATTTCATCATCAAGGAACTACTTCTCTATCTGTTTCATTGTTGCATTTCATTGTATATGTGACAATGTTGCTGAATTGCACGGAGTGTTATCTTTTTCAAATGGTTTTTTCTTTATACTTTTCGCCCACATATTTTACCTTAGTCTTTTTTATTTCCACTATTTCTTTTCCTAATCATCGCTATCAGTCTGGAAGAAGAATCTGGAGGATTTAACTAATGTGGCCCTCTCCTCGTTAGACAAAGGATATTCACTGCCCGTCTGTTTGTCCTGTATCCATTTCTCTTGTTGAACTGCACAAAATCCCTCTCAAGCACGCTCTCTCCTTCCATCTATCTCTAATACTGCATCCTATTGCCCAATCGTCGCGTCCAGTCTACGCCACGTTACGTATGTGATGCGTGCATGCTACATATATGTGTCGCGTACTTACATATCTGATCATTGTTGTGAAGTCATTTCTCCGTTTTCCTCACGTACATTTCTCACGTTATGAGCTAACCGTTTCATTGCTCACCTTAATTTATTCCACGAAATTCTGAGATTGAGGAAGGCGAAGTAATAACGTAATACCGCTTGATCCTTTCTTATTAGATAACTTCGTTTTACGCAGTGATTGACTTAAACACTTCATATTATCTCATAATTTCAATTTTTGCAATAATATTCTTGGAGAACGTTCGTAATTTCATAGCAGATATAATCGAGTTGTAGTGCACTGAACATGATTTTAAAAATTTTGCGTCACAGTGAGCATGGCTTCTCCTTAATCCATGATCTGCAGTTTTTGCTGATCTAAAAAATTTTGCAAGATGGCAGATCGTGTGAATTTGGATGTTCTTGAATTGCGCATTGTACTGTAAATTTCTTTCATCTTAATTAATAAACGTCCTTGTTTTTCTTTCCGTTTTGTTATAAAACTTGCCAGATATTCTATGAAGACAAAAAAAATTTGTCCTGAAATCATAAAAACATTTCAGAGATGAAATCAGTACACAAACTACATCATTATTATTTATAAAGCGATTACTGACATGCTGTAATATGTGTTTTCAGTTTTTAGTACTGAGAATCCAGATTTGTTCTACTGCTCCGAAATAATTTGATCTAAATTTTATTCATCGGTCCTTGTTTCTTAATTGAAACTAGAAATTTCTTGTCTATTTAAAGACTGGGATCATATCCGAAAATTTGACTCAAACTCTCTGAGAGGCATTTAGTCATTGATAATAATTGTTATTAGTTTGTTTTCATTTATAACTTCTAGTCTTGATGATTTTAGCAATAATTTTCCTATTTTATAATAATGCGGAAGAAAGATTACAAGGCATCAGCGTTACCAAGTTGTGATTTGGTGAGTTAATGAATTTTCTGAATGTCCAGTAATCTTTATGAGTTGCATACATTTGATTGTCTTACACAGCGCAAGAATAAGAAAAACAGTTGATGGTTTCGTTTGAAGAATTTCATTGGAGAAAAAGCACTTCTTTTTTATTAATAAGTTCTGCCTCATATTCACTTCATTTCGTGCTTTAGGCTGTTATTTTATTTATCTCTGTATGTCTGTCTTTGTCATTTGATATACGCTGGACTTCAGATCTATAAATCTTAAATCCATGAAGGCTCATTTGCAAAAAGCTCTTTCGATAATCTTAATACTGTTGTGTTGGTGGCATATATCAAATCATCTGATGTCGAGTGATTAGCAAGTGTCGTCATAATATAACAGAACGTATTTTATATATGCTCTGAAAGAAGGATATTTAAACGTTTTTGGCAATGAAGCGGAAAGTTCAGGTTGTTCAGTAAATTTGTATTTTGATGATTACAGGTATTTGTTAGGCAATTCAGTTTATCACAGATCAGGTGCTTTTGACTGAACAATAAGCCGCAAGGAGAGATTGAATTTTTATGGTTAAAAGATTTCACAAAGAAAACAAAAACTAATTTTTGAAATCTACAAGGTTTAAGATTGTTTGACGATATTTAATAATGAGAAGCATTTTTGATTAATTTTAAAGAAATATTTAGTTATGGTACTTTTGACCTCTTATTATTTGCAATGTTTGTTTCGGCATTAATAGGAAGTTTTTTCAATTCTTTATGGTATATTCCATAATCTTAACAAAGCCGTCCATATACGCTGCACGCGTTAATCAGTGATAGTAGATATCAAAGCACCTAATTTGCGGTTAAGTTTGCTCTAATTAAAGACCATTAAATTTAAAAATTCAGATTTTTCGAGCAACATAGCGTTAAAGAATTTTTTTATATATGAAATCTAATATTACAAGACAGCATCGATAAGTGTTCGAGCATGCAATGAGTATGTATATATTCATTGTCCCATTACTTGATTCTTTTGGCATGCCTTGTCACACTAAAGGAAATTGTCTCTATATCGACTACAATTAAGACACCCATGCGTTGAGTGCTTGTTGACATAGCATAGCATTCGGTCACCTGACGATAAACATTTCATTGCCATTAACATTTTGTCAATATTCAGTGCTATATGTCGTTCTATGCAATCCCAACATAGCATTCTGATTTTTTTTTAGCGGAATAAACTGATTTCATATATATATAGTTTATTTCTAGATGCTGAATTTTATTTACATTTTGCGATTAGTGGAATTTTTCCTCCTAATAGAAATGAATTAGCAAACGACACATCGAGGACGAGAAATGAAATTATAACAAACCAATCTTTGTGTTTTTTGTTAATCTTCAGCTTTAAGAACTTTCTTTGAAGGCTCGTTTAAAATGGCATGCATTTAGAATCAGTTATGGGGAGTTACTGCTCGGTAGGAAATTAGTAATTAATGCCCAAAAAGTAATAAAATTTTCAAATATTTAGATAACTTTAGAAATATTATATTCTGAAAGTGTATTGTGTCTCTTTTAAATGTTGTAAAATAAATAAAAATAAAAGATTCAAAGATTTAATAATTTGGAAAATTAGGACTTATTTTTCCTAAACTTTTGAGTTCTTCCAATAACAATTGTTTAATAACAGAAGAGTCGTATTGCTTCGATCTTTAATATAAAGAGAAATGATGTTCTATGACATCTTACTTACATTCCGAAGTGCTTCGTTTATGCTAATTATCATTGAATTCTCTGTTTCGATACATATATGGACGAAGAAGCTGCATGACTTCTTATAAACAGTTATTATTTTAAAATTGTCCATGCTTAGCTCAGTGTAATAGATAATCTCTAAGCTTCTTGGAAATGTTTTATATTGATTTCAAAGTACGACATCAATAACAAAATCGTCTCAGTTTTTTTGTTTTTAATAATTCATCATTATTATTCATATTCCTAAGTGCAGAGTTTTAGCTCTAATCACTTGTGATTAGGTCTTTTTGAAATTAATTGTGCAACGTAATGTCACTAAATGATATGAATCAATTTTTCTAAAGCAAGGTCTGCAGTGCTGATACTTCATATGAAAACCTAGGAACTAATCTATTTCGTTCAACTTTTTCATTTTTTTTATTAATGGTTCTACTTGTTTACACTTTTTTAACGTAAGGAAATTAAAAATTTCAATAGCTGCTTTTTAATCCATTTGCAGTGTGTGCTTGAAATAGTAATAGTTAAAAATCGATTGCTATATCATGCGATTTATATAAGATTTAATATTGAAGTTCCTCTTTAATTTGCTTATTTAATATTATATTTATTATATGGTCATGGTCATGTGAAATAAAGTTCCTAAGTAATCCATCTAGTGAGAAACGAGTTTCCAGTCAGCGATTGAAATCATTTAATCACTTATATTTTTGTCACTTTCGTTTTCTGACTATTTATTCAAGCGTTATCACGATATGATTTTATATTAATTATTAATGAGACATTATGAGAAATTTCAGTTTCTGCGTGGAAAACTTTAATTGTCAAGCCAAGCATTTACTGACAGTATCGAGGACACTGTAGCGGTGTGTTTTGTTGAACAGAGAGCGTTTGCGCTTATTAAGCAAAATTATTCTTACGGTGGTGATTTCACGTGATTTTTCCATCAATTAATCTAGCTGCTTCTTCTCACGGATTTGATCTTGTTTGCATCTGTTTGGTGCTCCACGCATTCTCGTTCTTTGTTGATTCTTCGATCATTTCCACGAACGAATGGCTGATCAGCTCACCGAAGAGCAAATTGCAGGCAAGCTTTAAATAATTTAATTTAAATTTCGGTGGTTTTTTCGAAGGCAATGAAAGCTTTTTACGAAGTCATTAATATTGATGATACTCAGTGTATTATTTATGAATAATTAGTAATGATTTGGTCTAAGTACATTTATTGTGCTGGGCCACATCTCTATTCTAGTTTGAGAGTGAACTGTATACTGGTCAAACCTAAGTTTTACCTTTTACAATAGAATATTTATTCCTAGTTTTCGTTCGTACCAGCCAATGTTATTGTTCATTCTGTTTTGCATAACGGTTTTTGAAAAAAACAATATATGTGTTAACAATTTTTGAAAGAAACAGTACATATGTATCCTGTCCATACTATAATATTTCCGCTGTTTTTTTTCAAAAAAGTTCGACGATCTACTTCGTTCATAAACATTGACCGTAGTCATAAACTGTTAAGTTTGTTTAAATAGTGGTCATATAATTTTATGGAGAAAAAACGAATTATTTGCAACTGATTGAAGGCTCGTGGGATAATGATATGCAGTAAACAGTTTTATTTAGATTCACATACCACAGTCATGAAATCGAAGTTGTGACATATTGTTAAATTTTTTCATTGCGAACTTCACCAAATAATAGCTATAGAAACGGTCCTATGCTCAATAATTCATTAATCAAGTTTATCTCAATATCGGGCAAAAAATAAAACTCGAAATATGACTGTTTTATCGCTTTAAAAGTGTTTTTCTTAGGCTGTCTTGAATGTTTGAAATATTTGACGATGACGTCTATGGTATCTTGAAGTTATGGCTTCTCTTAACCCAGGATCTCTTCATATGGATTCTGCTTTTATTTGTGTTAAAAAATTAAATCCCAATTATTCTTATTTCCTACTTGAAAAAAGAAGCTTAATTATTTAAGGATATATATAGACTATTGTGGCATTGTAGATTCTGACTGCATGTTGATTATATAAAATTTACAATGAAATTTTATGACAATATTTGAGAAATGTTAGAATGTTGAGGAGAAATTAAAGGAAACTGATATAAAATGAATTTAGCCGATAATATTCTAAGTTGATAAATAACAAATATAAACGACTCCGTTAGAGATGAAAATGAATAACGTATCAGATAAAGCAGTAGTTTAAATAGCCAGAAGGAAAATTCATCATATAATTGTAGACAGGCAAAGCTTCGAAAGTAATAACGAACATCAGTACACTGAGTCTTCTTATCTCTATGTTGACGAATTTATTTGTTATTTTCTTATGAAAACCAGTTTATTACATGAAAACAGAGATTTAAAATATTTATGTAAAATCCTAAACTTTGCCAGCTTTCTGATCGAGTTTTTAAACTATTCGGAATTTGGAGATTAGAAGCACTTAGCCTCATTCTCTATTACGTAATTGAAACAGCAAGTTTGAATGCATGAAAACGTTAGGAAGTTTATCCTAATTCATACCAAAATATTTTCTTAAAAATTTTTTTATGTATTTTCATATTTTTTGACGAAATATTCTTTCAAACAAAGTAAATTATAAATATCGAATTATAAAGATAATATTTTGCTTTATAATCTTAATTAGATTTGCATCTGGTTTTTCGGTTCTTGCAAGCCAAATTTTCACGGGAAACACTTCAACGAGATCAGGCGAATAATCACGTCAGAATACATTGCATTAATCTTCAGTTATACCAAACAGTGATAAACTTGGATTAAAATTTATCTGATAATACATGATTCCAATTCGTACTAGCAAAATTTTAATTTGCCAAATTCATTGAAAGTAGAGTACATTAACAATTTATTATTCATTTCAAGCGTGAACAGTTGTTAGCGAGAATTCATTTCGAAATTAATTTTGAGCATGAAACGGTTACATTCTGAAAAGCAAAATTTGCAATTCATTAATCTCTGGAATAAATTGATGCATAAATAGGAAGTCAATTCAAGTAAACTTCACTGTTTGCTGAGAAAAGAATTGTTTATTTGAATGAAAGCAAAGAAGTTTGGTATTTGCACAAATATCTTTTTAAATTTAGTCCCAAATCCATAGTATTTCCAAAAGTAATAAAACAACGAGAAAATCAAAAAAATTGAGTCCATTTTGGAGAGTTTTATCTCAACAGCTTTATTTTCAGTTCGCATTTCTTGAGAATATTTATTTTTTTTTCTGCTTGAAAATATTTATGTTTTTTTAACTCAAAATTTTTTTATAGAATTGCTTAAAAAAATCCTTTAATGATATCTTACCCGAATCCCTCTAATTCGATTTTTTATTGGGACTCTCTGTCCGTGGTTCTTTCTAGTTTTCTTCCTTTCCTTTTACATGTTAAAGGTATAAGGTTTCTAGACTTAAGTACTGTCTGTTTGGTAGTGCTTATGATAATTACTTTAATTTAAGAAATTTTAGATTTATTTCATCTCAAAATGTAATGATGCATTTCAGGTTTCTTTTTTTTGTCTGTTAGCACGCGATGGAAAAATATTCTTTGATCGATATTTTTTTTGCAGAATTCAAAGAAGCATTTTCGTTGTTCGATAAAGATGGTGATGGTACAATCACAACAAAAGAATTGGGTACAGTTATGCGATCGCTAGGACAGAATCCGACTGAAGCCGAATTACAGGATATGATCAATGAAGTTGATGCTGATGGTTAGTTGGAGTGATGTAAATGTTTAGTTTCTTAAACTTATTTATTATTCTTTTCTGTCTTGATATAGTACAATGGTTTTTTAGTATAAATTACAGGAAATGGGACGATTGATTTCCCGGAGTTTCTTACCATGATGGCACGGAAAATGAAAGATACAGATAGCGAAGAAGAAATCCGTGAAGCCTTCCGAGTATGTATCCAGTATTTCTTATTGCTTAACGAAGGTCCTAATTGCCAGAAAATCTGATTGGTTCAAATAAATATTTCAATGGATACCTTGTTCGTGAAACCCAGAAAATTTAGGTGAAATGCTCACGTAATATCATCGTATTGCTGTATTCAATAACCGAGCAGTTATTTGTTGGTTTCATACGGTTTTTTTTGTTTTTCAGTAGAATTTAGGTCTACATCCACATTTTGAAAGTATTTTATTTATACGAAGCACAAAATTTTACCTTTTTTTACAGGTATTTGACAAGGATGGTAATGGTTTCATATCTGCAGCTGAATTACGTCACGTTATGACGAATCTTGGTGAAAAACTAACGGATGAGGAAGTTGATGAAATGATTAGGGAAGCTGATATTGATGGTGACGGTCAGGTAAATTACGAAGGTGAGTATTATTATGGCCCGTTTGGAATTTCTAATTATATACGTTCATTTTGCAGAAATTAGTAATTAGTTCTGTATATGGAGAAGAAATCCATAGGCAAAAATTGATAATATTTTGAAGAGATTCTAGTAAATGTTTCAAAGTGCTTTTTATATCACATGATGCTGTTACTCAGTGTCGTATGCTGTAGAAAATATCACTGCTTATATAAATAATAAAGGTACAGATAATATGCAGAATAAGGCTTGTAAGAGAAAAGGTTAGCACAGATGATAGAGTATGAAACAGCTTTTTTAAAATATTGGTACTGGTGTTTCTTCGAGTTTATTTTGTTTAGAAGTGCACCAAAATATTTGTTATATGGAATTTTTTTTGCTATAGAAGGCATCGTAATTTTTTATTTCACGTACATACGTCGAAATTTTTTTACATGTTCGCAATTATGTAATTCTCTCACATTAAAAATCTAAGAATGATTAAAAATTATACAAAGAAAAACGAGTCTTTAAGTTGAATAACTGCCGAAATTGTAATTTTTTAATTTTTTTTTTTGCGTTGTTTGCTTATTTCCGTTTTTCTTTTCTTTTCCGATTTATGGGATTCAATGTAACCTATAGTGAATTCAGTTTTATCTGAAGCATTACATTTTTTCAAGAGTTTGTGACAATGATGACGACTAAATAAGTTTTATGAGCTGTAATGACTGGCAGAGTTGTGAGATCGACCAATATCGTAACTATCTATTCATCAGCAAAATAGAGGGCACAAGTTTTTATTTGCTGTCATAGAAAATCGCATTATATTTATGTTTAAAAATCATGAAAAGCCTACGCACTGTGAAATTATTTTTATTATTATCATTATCATTATGCAGAGTCGTGTTTTTGATTTTTTTATCTGTCTGTCTGCAAGGGCATGAAATTTTATTGTCTTACTTTTTTGTGTTTACACAATTCCTTGTTTCTTTCAAGATATGACTTCATGAGTGAAGTGCAAAATTTGCGAAACTGGCTTTCCAATTCTTTGAATTTAACGATTCTTGAAGATCGTTTTATCACTTGACTTATAGCAAAATGTGTAGTTTTGAATTAAAATTTTCATTTCTTACACGACTCTTCAGTTTAATTATAAATACTCGGTTTCATAAAGGGAACTGGCAAAATTTTTGCATTTTTCAAAATAAACTCATGCATTCTTAATAATGAATATACTAAAACGAATGTTTTTTATCGTTTCCCAAGAATACGTTTTATTTATTTTCCTCAGTTTTTGTGTTTTCTTTATATATTTGGATTTTCAATTCTTGCTTCCTGATAAAATGTGTTCGTTCTGAATGTATTTTTATTTTAACGTCATGAAGAAAATATGGCACAAGAAAGTATTAACATGAACAATGAGTTATGTTTTAGAGCTATGTTGGTGGGTACTATTTAAGAGTAATAGTAATTGTTGATGAATAATGAAAAATAAATGCAGTGTTTTGTTGAAATGCACATTATTTTTTAGAAGGTTATTTTTGAGCTTTCAATTTAAATATTTCCTGTAACATATTTAAGAAATTCAGAATATTTTTCATGTAGTCAGTGTAACCTATTTTAAAGTAGAATCCTGAAAGATATTGGAATCAAGGTATCTTCCAATGATTTTTGGTAGTTGCGGTTCCATTCATCTTGATCGATCTTGGGTTTGAAGTTATGGTAATCAGTATTGATATTTAATTGATTCGACTCCTTCGGTCTACTGATGGGCACTTTCAATCCCCAGCATGAAGCCATTAAAGCTTTTATTGTTCACACATACATGAGAAAGGTTGAGTATCTAATTGATTTTACGAGATTCAAATTACTTAGCTTTACCTTACGCATTTCTTTATCAGAAAGTTAGGGAAGGGGTGATCTTTTCGGTCAATCTGCTAGTTCCCTTAGATAATTTGGACGGTTTATTCGCATCCATGTTTTGTTTGCCCTGATTATGATTTCTTTGCATGCCTCTTTTATAATTGTGATTCTTTCAGCCTTTGGAAAAGCAAGTTGTTTATCGCCAGATTCCATCCGTGCCAAAAATTTTTGACCTTTAGAAAACTCAAGAACCTTATCGAATCTTGTGTATTCTAAGCTTTCATCACTAGTAATACTTACAATTCCTGTTACAAGAATGGTACTGTTGGGTTTCATCACTGGTACTGCTAGTTGGTCTCCTCTGTTTTTATAAAATTATAATCTTTTATTATTAGCTCGTTGTTGATGACTTCTGATGACAATTCATCAAAGGTTAGATTTGTGAGATTTGTTGTTTTACTGCTGATTAACGTTTCAGGCTTCTCAGTTATCGATGTTGCTTATTTGCGATGATAATTTCTGAAATCTTTATTATTTGAAGAGGCATAAACAAATAAGAAGTAATATATAAAATGAATGAACTTGTCCAACATATTGTTTGTTCGTTTAAGTAATAGATAATACGACTAAAACAAGAAGCATAAAGATTTTGTCTGTTGATTTCAAAAATATCGGTGTTTCACATTCTGTCGTCATCTTCTTTTATGTCATACTGAATAAACTGCATACTTTTTTGCATTTATTTTTTGTTTTTCGATTAGAAAATGAATTGATCACAACTAATGAAATCATCTTGCATGTCTAGTTAAAAGGAATAAAATGATTTTGTGAGGCAAATGAAATCAAACAAATGTTTGCTTAATAAATACGCGGTGATTTGCTTGAAATTCATTCCTTCGCATATGAAATTGCTGCTTTGCTTCCATATTCTCATTGCTATTGATACTAATTGCTGTAGAATTAGGCTCAGTTGGATTTCTATATCCTTTTGATTGAAGTACTTTACAGAGATTTGATCTGAAATTGTTTTAAATTCATGCAATTTATTTTAATTCCAATAATTTACACTCATACTTAAATACTAAATCTCTTCTATAACTGATGACAATTTTTTTAACCGGCTAACGTAATGACTTTCAACAAAGGAAGTCATCAAAATGATATCTCAGTTCTTTTGTATCGATTTTAGTTCCAGTTTGAATAAAATTTGATTTCACTTCATCTTAGATAAAATAAATAAAAATTAAGTGCCAGGCGAAAGTTTTCCAAAACGTCATTTCGTAAAAATAACGTTTTTTTTCGTTTGCTTATAAATTGTCGAAAACTTTCATTTTGCACTTAAAACCTTTATTTAGATAATGAATTTTGATTCTACTTGAATAATGAAGTAAAAAATTTGGTATTACTTTCAATGGCCATCGTGAAGCAAAGTGAAATTTCAAATTCCCGAAAATTGAAAGAATTTGTATAACTACCCTTTGGCTTCATTTTTCATAATAAAACGTCTCAGTTCTTTTCGATTTAACTCGATACAGCCATCATCTGAGGACCAAATTTCCCGTGCAACCTAAAGAAAATTTCCATCTTATTGAAAATAAAATTTATAAAGATTTATCACGGATTTGCCTGAAAATATTTATAACTTTACCAAATTGCGTCCATCACATTTGAAGAATCGATCGCAACAGAAATACCGCACTCCCGGCCTTTCATTTAATACTAACGGTGATGAAATTTCAGAACTTCCTGTTTTAAAAGGTTGATATTCTGTAGGCTTTAATGACAATCCTAATAATAAAAAGAAATATTGAGTCTAGAAATAAATACATCGGAGTCAGTATTCTAAAAAATATTTCCTTCCTTGCCTTGCAGTTTTTCTTCATCGGCAATTTTTAAAACAGATTGTCTTTCATCGGCAATTTTTAAAACAGATTGTCTTCTTAAATCTTGCATTCGATCAAAATTCTGCGTCGATACCATCATTTTTGGTACGATATTGAGGAAGTTGCTTCAATTCCTATAAAGAAGAAAATTTGTTTCCCGTAAATTTGTATTTCAAATATTTGTTGTCTTAATTGATAAATTAGACAAAATTTTCCACCACAATTTACTACTTTCACTTTTTAGATTAACTTTTACGAATTGCATCTCTTGCTAAAATTAAATTAAAATTACCATTTCAGCTTGGTTGATAGTATCGAGAAGCAACTGCTCTATTTTAGCAATAACTTCCGAAGGGCCATGTACCGTATTTATGGAAGATTCACTTGAGCTAGCCAGCTTTGTTACCTATACAACCTCACTCTAAGTTTAATATAACCAACAGTACAAATTTAATCTTTTGAATTCTGTTTATAAAGACGAAAATTTCCATTTCAAATTAATATTATTCACTTTGGAGTTGATAATGGAATTATCAAAACTGTCGAATCAGAATTTCAAGAAAAATATTTTAGAGAGTATACAAATTTTTTGTTGACATTAGAAAAGAAGACATGACATAGATATTTGATCATTTTTTACATATTTTTTAGAAGAGTAACGCGTATAAAACAGATTTCAGAAATCGTTGGAGAAAATGAATGAATTTGTATGCTAGATAAGCAAATAGTAAATTGAAGATCAAGAATGCAAGTTATTCACGCCAAACAAACAATCGATATCAAAGTACGAATGGTTCAAATTTACACATATCAAATGTAATCTCAAAACATTTTGATAAATCTGAAAAGGTTAAAAGAAATTCTGATGTCTTTTGGATTCGTTCTAAAATTTTCAGTTCTCTTCTGGAAATCTAAAATACTGCAACATTTCAGATTGATCTTTTAATCTTTACAACAAGGCTCAATATAAGTTGACAATGATATCGAACCGATTATTTATTAATTCATTGATAATAACGATTTTAATCTAGTTATTTGATCACTTCCAACCATAAGAAATTTGTAGCTTTTTTCTACTTGCTATAACCTTACCGGTAGTTTGCTAAAACTCTTATTACCGTTTTTCAACAGTATCAGCAACTTCATGAAGCTGAAATCTGCATGATAAAGATCGGAATTTCATTTGTAATATTGCTCGTTGTTATTCTGATGTATGATATTTCAAGTATATTTCTTAAATGCAATAATATTCACTCATTCTGTTTCTAATTTCAAAAACCTTAATTGCTTAATGACTCAGTTTCTCTCTTAATTACTTAATCACTTAATTGCTGTGTTCATCTATCATGCACATTTGATAAATAACGCTGAAAGGCTATTTTTTTAAATTCCTTTAGTCGATTCAAATATACTAAACTGTATATGTCTAGTCGGAACTTTGACAAGATTCAATTTAAAAAAATTCAATCATCTTTTTTTTAATAAGACACTCAAAATTTTACAGAATGAAAAATTACTAAAAAAAATATGCAGTACGATGAGTAAAATAATAGTATTTTGAAAAACTACCGTAAGTAAAGATGCTTTAGTGGCTATTAATAATGTTGCTTTGGTGGCTACTGATGAATTCGCGGAAAGATCTTGTTCCGTTGATACGAGTACTATATATTATATTTCTTGAATGATTTACCAATTCAGATATGGAAGATTTACGACAAAAATTCGCAGTTTAGAAAAAATTACATTTCATCTTTTCAACACAGTCATTGGGCTGTTAATACGAACAAAAATCGATTTAAAGATATAGTATATTTAGATTCGACTTGAGTGGTACTGATTTTGATTGTGCTACCTGAATCTAATTATTTTCATGCCAGCTAAGTTAAATTATCGAGTGGTTAATCGTATTTTCATATCTATTCAAGTAATTTGCTTTTATTTTAATTTTATATTCAGTCAAGCAGTAAATTCTATTTAAGCATTTAATTCTGCAGATATAAAAAAATTTTAAATGAATTTAAGAAAAAGCCATCAGTGATTTCTGCTTGCAATTCTGTTAAATACACAACAAACGATTTTTAGCGCATAATATATGAAGAAAGGTGAAGACAATATTGATGCCATGAAAATAGTAAAGTAGAATGTATTAGCTATTGACCCCAAAAAAGTATTAGTAAAAAACATGGCTATTTGCAGTAGAAGAGTTCTGAAAATTTTCCAAAAGCACTAACTCATGTAGAACTGAAGATGAGAAAGCTGAATTTGTAAGATGTCGAACAATAGACACTGGAAAAGATAGAAGATTGACTTTATATCAGTCAATTAATTTAGTCAGTTGAAGTAAAATCTCTTAATATTTTGAAAAATCTTGCATACATTTAATAGAAAAGCATCTAAAAAAGTGTCAAATTTTTACTCTTGATTTCCTTCCTATGAAAGGCTTTAATGAATATAAGTTTTTTTTTTTTATCAAATGAATGTAGCAAAAATGAATTTTTATCATGTAAAAAGTTTTATTTATAAAGAATATAATTGGGATACTTCTAGAAGATTGCTCGGATTCAGTAAAATTGCAACTAATTCAAATGACAATCTGGTTGATTTGAAATTCATATCGATGAACTACGATTTTCAGAATAAGAATCCTAATCTGCATAGTATAATTTTAAACGTTGACAGAATAACCGCCAGTAACAAGAAGGATCAACCATTTGTAATACATTGTTCTGCAGGATACGGAAAGATAGGGACTGCGATTTCCATAAAAGCATGTTTGCAGCGTCTTTAGAAAGGTTATCGAATGTAAGTATTTTATGATTTCATCGGATTGTTCAAATTATTTAATTCAGTGTGTCTTCTGCAAAGCTATATATGAATTTCTCTAGAAGATTTTTTAACGATGTTATCACGTATCAACTAATTAATTATCATTAGTAAACATTATCTTTTACTATTATTCAACACACTGAATGACTGCAAAAATTTCAGATATTGACTGCTGAATATCAAAGAAAGTCAAAGATTATTGTAATTCCAGATCCCAATATATCAAAAGAATTAATCGAGGATTTCAAACAGAATCAATATGCATTATGTTCTTTATTACATCAGCGTACATCATAATTTCAGTTTCCCACTCTTTTGACCATTCAAATAAGTTAAAATTCATTTAACAAATCAGTTGATGTTCTCATTCGGTGAAAATTTCTCTGATTCAATTCATTATTTTAACAATAGAAAAGTTGACACAGAATAATCCAAAAACTTCTAATTAGTCAAAAAGAAGTTTAAGAAATTCTTGACATGCATGGACGCAGCAATAATGACTTATTTTCTAAGTCTAATATCACGAAGCAGTATTGAAATTCCATAATGTTATCAAAGCAGCCAATCCTTTATGAATTGCATAATTTCTTTCATTTCGAAGTTAATGTGCACAAAAATAATACTACCGCTCATAATCGAGTCAGTAAACTAATTTTAATACCACATATTTCAATATTTAATTTAAAAAAAATCGCAGAAAGACGCTTGAATCAAAAGCACAGTTATTTCAGAAAAATCCAATTCAGAATTTTGTAACTTAATCTGAAAATTAAAAAAAGATCAAACGTAAAATAGGTATTTTAAGGTGCAAATTTGAATGATGCTAATTAGAAGAATTCCGTTGTCCGGATTTCTTCAACGAATCTTCTTGAAACATTTGAGATTTCTAAATTGTCAGCATTTTTTGAGAGTGTATCAGGAGCAATAATGGAAATATATTTATGATAACAGAGATGAATCAAAGATGATGTTACGAAAGTTGTTTTTCTCGAGCTTTTAATGTAACCAATGCGCTTGCTTTTTATGTCTTTTGATGCGATCTTTCGCATCCTAAAATCATAAACATAGTAATATTAAAAAGAAATCGATTTTTTGATTTTAATTCGTTTTGAAAAAGCTTCGTTGTTGGAATTAAACGAAATCGAAATAAAACGCCTGGCTTCAATTCCAACAGACAGTTGTTTGCAAATCTAAATTCGTAATGAAAAGTTATAAATAGATAGTGTTGACAATGACGATCAGGTAGATAGATACAAACCTCATAAGCACTCCAACCACCTAATGAAGCGATACGAAAAGCGAGTCCAAAAAGGACAAAAAATGACATTGGATGGGAAAGTGCACCTGGACGAATGCGGACCAAATGTCTCGCCAAATATTCCACATCAAAGCATTCACGACGTTCAATTTGCTTCATTAATATGGTTGCTACCCATATAACACATGTCCTGAATAATATGTTTTAAAAAAGAAGAAATAAATGAATATGAATGAATGTTTGTTCAATAAAACAATCTTTATATAATAATGCTCATACAATAAAGAGTAGAGGAGAGAAACAATCTTCGTATAATGATCATATGATAAGGAGTAGAAGAGACAAGATAAGGATAAAAATGAGATAAAATTAGTACAATCTGACATTGTTGTGTCAATTTTGATTTCTCGTCTTTTTTTCTCTTATAAAGGCACTGTAGAAGAAACAGTCTGTTTTATCAAATTATATCTTAAACAATGCAAATACCTGTTTAGACCAGCAAAACCTTGAAGCACAACTGGTGGAATATAATCATCAGCTGCTCGCTTAATGATTTGTATTTCCTTACTTGCAAGTGTTTTGATAAATGGTCCAAGTTGATCTAAGTCTGGCCATATACTAGTCGACCAATTTATTATATGAAATATTACTACCTAAGAATATCAACAAATATTTCACTTATTTTGCAGCGTTGTAAAATTCAAATTAATAATTCACAAAGATGTTATGATGATATAGTGATACTGAGACAGATTCCAATATCTTAGCAATTCTAGAATTATGAATGATAAGAATTTCTCTTCAGTATATTTTAAATTCATTCCGATTCTTAGTCACAGATTCTAAGCTAGTTTATCTTCTGTACACAGATCAAATTGAGAGTTTGTATTATTGGTGTCTTTTATTGCTAGGCTTCTACACATATCAGTTTTGCTTGAGTTAAGTAAGCAATTGGCCATTCTATTGTGTGCCACATGCATGATTTATTCAAAGTCTAAAATTCATAGATTACTGTGTTTATGAATTAAAATCTAGTTCCCTGTTTAAGATACATTAACAATTTTAATAACAAGAAATCAACGCTAGAATTCGTAGTGAATAAAACGATTGAAATAAATTCAAGAATACTGGCATGTCTTGGTTTGCTCTCATCATCAGCGATACCGGTATCCACAGAGCCATCATCTTTTGGCATCGCTTTTTCAACAGTAACGTCAGCATCCAAATGTGCTGAGAGTGCAAAATCATAAATTATAAAGCCTCTTTCTTCCTTCTTTTTAACTAAGATTACTGTGAATCGTTTTTGCTGCAACTGAATAATTTGTCGTTTGATTTTGAAACAGAAAATTCGAGTGAAATTAAATTGAAGATAATCAGGAATGCAGGACTACTTGCAAACTTTGTCATTAATTTCCCATTTTGATATCTCCTTTTCTTACAAATATAAGTCTCTTCTCTTTTCTATTTCCTCTTACTGTAATGTTATTTTTTATATCATGAAAACATTTCAAATTGTTATTTATTAGCATTATCATAGAATGAAAGATACAGGACTATAGAAATATTGCAAAATCTAAATTTAGATGATAGCTACAAATAAATGTGTTAATTCTTATCAAAAATATGATTAACTCACACCGATTTCCATTTTACTATTCTGTTTTGTTGGCCAGTATTGGTAACACTTTTCCGCGTCATCCTCTATTGTCATCTGCGATTGCTCCACAACACAAATGATCAACTTACAAGCATCCTGCATGATTAATTTCAAGCCACATTCCAAATGATAAATGATAGAAGCGCAAAATGACTATTCGTCTAAACAAACTTATGGCGAAAGATTAGTACGAATATACTTGTTCTAAAACCGAAATAATTGTATAATAGAACCATTTATTCAAATAGTTTGCATTTACATTTTTTTTTGTCTAAAATTACGAATCAGCTATCTAATCTCCAAATCATCCAAAATTGCTTTCTGTCTTCCTCTTTCTATATTTGGTAACTAATTTGTAAAAACCTTACCTTAACGTACAAATCTTGCAAAATTTTTACTTTAAAAGTTCTACATCTCAACAAAAGCTCTTATAATGATTGCATGAGGAAACTTAAATTTGTAGTGATTGTTACAAAATTTACACATTCTTTTACATAAGCCATAAGAAGTTCTAACATAATTTGATTTAATCAGTTTATTTAATCATATCAGTCGGTACTCAGTTTCACGCATTTACAAATTTCACCCATTCTTCTACTGGTTATTCTATACGTTATTCTACTGTAAATGAAATTATTTTGAACCTATTTCTATTGATTTGGTATTTAAACGATAAAAAAAGCTAAAATACTGTACATTTCGAACACACTACAGTATTGGCACTCAGCTAAGTCATTTCCCATGGAAATTGACTTCCATAACTAACAAAACAATATCTCTCATTATTTTTTCTCGGCAATATTAATAATTTCTTTTTCTCGAAAAATTCTATGCTGATATTTGCGCCATTACAAATTACAGATTATCTAAATTTTTTAAGATAATTCCTTATCATATAATTTATAATTCATTCAAATACATTCGTATCAGTGTTTTTAATCATTTTAATCATGAAAAAACAGTAAATAAGAAGTTGATATTCATTTAAGAAAGTTGTTAGTACTATAACCTGTCAGACCATTCGCCAAAAATCAATTGTACTTTCTTTAGTTGGTGCTTGGATAATGATGTAATCTTCACGATTAAAACTGGCGTACGTTGCAGGCAAATAATCATTATCTCCAGTTGCTTTTGAGCTCAGCTTCACGCGCTTCTTCTCGAATAAAGGAACCAGAACACGATTTTTTTTCTACAGGGAAAAAATCAGATCAGAAACAGAAATAAATTTAAGCAGTATGAAGTTGTTGTTTTGAAATTTATTTTCACATTTTTGTAAAATTAGGAAAAGTTAAGTCTGAAGTTGAAACTTGGTTTTGATTTTGATCTGAGACAAATCCATTAAATTGGAGATGAAGGAGAGCTTAAAATTAGACATTACTAATACTTCACTTATGAATAATTCATTCTTAACAGTAACAGTAATGCATGAACAGACGAGAGAATAAAAAGTTAGAGATCGAATTTCGAAATTACAGAGTTGAAAATTGTGCCAAAAATAGAATAAACTAAATTATTTTGGTTAATAAATAATCAATATATAGCAGCTTCTATTTTTTTTTTGTCGATTACGGCTGAATAATAGTAATAATATATTTTGACAACTCAATTGATTGGCTTTCTTGTCTTCTCTATTTCATAAATTTCAATTTATTTGCTCTTCAAGATTAGTGGAACTTGTCATTTGCATAATTCATGTCTAGCATAAATTTCTTTTTCAATCATATCGAAATATTTATTACTTTTCCTATACATACATATTTTTGTTACGTCTGCGATTTGCATGGTTACATTTAAAACAATAACTTTTCTGGGTCAGTGTTGATGGTGAGAATGTGGCGAATATGTTGAAGATCAAAAATCATCAAATGAAAGTTTATTGAAATCAAATCATTCAACGCTATTCGTTATTCAGTCATAAATTCTGTATTTTAACTTAAAATTTATCTAAAAGAAAGATCGTAAAACATACAATTTGAGAAAGGAATGTCGCCGTATTTAAGCTGTTAATTGCAGTTGTCGCAACGAGACGTTCAAAATGCATATGGCGAGTTTTCGGTAAACTTTGCTTAGCAATTAGAGCTACGAAATTAGCTGGCTTTTCACCGGCTTCTGTACTACTATCCTGTCCATTTCTAATAGAACTAGATTACGAAAAAACTCTAGCATTACATATTAAGTAAAAGATGGGCTTTACTAGAACTGTTTTATTAGAGTTCACTTTCATTAGAATTTGCAGAAAATAAAATTAAAAATTATCGCATTTTATTTGAAATTAATTCATTGCAATAAATCCTTTCTATCGTAACAGAATTAATTGCTTTTTTCCAAAAATGGCTGTAGCTAAGGCAACTGAATATCAGTGGCAATTCGAGAAAATCCCAAAAGAATTAACAGAATTAAAATATAATCTATTAATTTTATAAATAAATCTCATGAAAAAATGAAAAAAAGTTTCTAAAATTCTTGTTGCATGTAAATAATAAGAAGGGAAAATTCATCTTTCATATTGTTTTCGTTCAAAAATCACTAAACACTATGAATAAGGAATAAAATTTCAATAAATCATTTTAGTTATAACAAATCGATCTTCTAAAACAGATAGTCAAAAATTATTTTGCTTATTTCACTTTATAAGTCAATCGATCGATTGAAAAGGTGAATGGAGAAATACATATAATTTATCTTCATCATTTACATATGCCAGGAATTTTAGGAATTTTTGAAGGAAAGATTTGGAGCATATATTTTATTGAAATACTATCGAATTTTTCATCTATTCAAATTAAGAAATGATGGAAAGGAATGAATTCAAAATTCGTTTCTTCATTTGTTTAATCATATATTATTGATCGATCACTTCTTTGCGTATTCGTCGTTTTAAGAAAATGATGTAAAAACTAAGCATTTGCTTTTTGCATTCAATATGTCAGTGACCAAAAATGGTGAACTTATTTCTTTTTAATAAAAATTGTTCAAGCAAAAAACAAGTTAACAACAACTTAATAAATTTCAAATGGGTAGAATCTCGACAACTTATTTACCCAATTTACATTGTATTTTAAATCAAGAGAAAATTTACTACTCACTTAGTAACTGGAACATTTCTTCTTTCAATTTTATTAAATCAAAATTTTTTTTTACACTTTTTTGCCAGTGGGCGAACATTGTGAAAAACATTTACGAAATCGCTTCCTTAAATATAAATTGAAAAGAAAAAAGACGTATCATCTTAGTGTTCGATTCTTTTCGATATACATTCTCAATTCCATTTTATAATTATGTCAATTCCATATTTTTTTCAATTTTGCGCACCATTTCTCATCGTTTCATTCTTAAAAATTTTTTATCATCTATTCCATATTCTCACTGAAAAACTCTATTCATTGTTGGGTCATGAAATTCAGTAATATTTAGTATTTTCTGAAAAATTAAATATTTTTAAAAAAATTATTTCGATTGGATGAAGTATGAAAGTTCACAGTTTTAAAATATTATTCTCTACAGATGTCACATTCGGAGGTAAAAGCTAGATGTATGAAAGTGATGAACGAATCGGGTCGTGTCGGGAGCGATGATGCTGCAAAACAGCACGGACTAGATTTTTATAAATAGTCTGTTGCTTAAATAATTACAGCAGTCCTAAAAATTTTTAAATTTGGATAAATTAGATACTGTATGTAATTTTTCATATCTCCGAATTCAGTTTTAACATTGAAGATCATATTGAATCTTTTGAGACTAGACTTTAGTTTCAAATTTTAACATAAATAGGTTGCTATTTCAAGAAATTTTTAAATTCATTTTCTATAATTCATTCATTTAAAAATGATTTTCAAGTTTTACAACTGAAAGAATTAATTATAGTTTGTTCGAACATCAGCCGAGTGTACGCGTATACTTCAAAGGTGCTGAAAATTTCAGTGCGGAAGATGTACAAAATAGCGATCGTTTTGCCAAACAAGGGAATTCATATTTCTTATTAATTCTGAATTTTTAATATAAAATGTGAGATTTTGAGTAAGAATTCAGGCGAAACTGAAAACGAAAAAATTCAGAACTTTGAATTTTTAGGGCAGAAGCTTATGCTTGCTGTTAGAATACTTATTGATACATATGACGATTCGGAAACATTCAAGGCATATTCTCGCGAAATAGTCGACCGCCACATCAAATTTAGGATGGATCGTACATTATGGGTTGTAAGTTTAAATTTTTGTTACATATATTTTTAGAAGCATGCCGAAATTCCGAACAGTTCATAATGGACTGAGATAACAGAGATCATCTTGTAATTTCTAATGATAAGAATAATTCATTTCCAGAATTAGATTTTTTAACAACACAACAAAATGTTTGAGATACAGTATCGAAAGAAAAATTAGTTTTTTAAATAAATTATGTCGGCCAGTAATGACATTTGCTTAATAATATAGCAATAATTTTGAGTTTCAGATTCGAAATTTTTTTTTATTAATTTGTAGAAATTCTTCGCACTGTTCATAAACAATCTAAAGGAACATACGACAATCGATGAAGAAACGGAAAAAGCTTTTCAGCAAATTGGTAAAGAATTTTCCGATGAATGTATCAAACATACTATTGCATTGAATTTGCCTAATTGAAGAATTTTAGTCCACTGCAATATATATCTCGAGAATTATAAATAGAATCCAACCATTCATGTTGATTTGTAAAATAAAGCAATCGCGCATATCACATATTGCATATTTATATATCTATATGTATGTTAAGAATAAAAGAAAATAAATATAAGAAATAACGAAAGATCAACTGACAAGTAGAATTATTGCTCAATCATAATTTTATTGAGAAGTGAAAAAATATTTTCATTCTTTTAAATTGATTGTTTGAAATGAAAGCTCTGGAAGTGATTATCCAAGAGATCCATGAATCCATCACCCATACAAATAACAAAATAATCATCGCTATACAGTTTTATGTATAGATCAGAAAAAGATTAAAGACTTTGTTGCTGTAACACGTCCAAACATAGCAATTTTTGTTTTTTCAAACTCTCCTTGAATCTCTCTGGAATGTGACCCACATCTGGTAATATATTGTAATCATCCTTCGAATCATTCAACTGCTGCTCATGTAACTGTAAAGATTGATGTTTATGAATTTCACTGGAAGAAATGTTTTAAACGTATTTTGAAGTAATAATATTCTCATCCTATCACTCAAGAAATGAGAATGATAATGCATCCCAGAATATTTTTCTCAAGCATTTTAAAAGATATCGTGGGATTTTTTAGTAAAAACTGATCTAACATTTATAATAACATTGGTGTTTTACACCACCAAATAACATTTGGTGTTTAATTTTTAGTGTTTTACACTAATTCTACTTGTTATTCGTAAAAAAACCTAACAGGACTTTGAAAGCCAAAAGGATTTACACATTCTTTTGTAATATCAACTCTAAATACTTTAATTATGTATGGAACCTGAAAGAAATACAATGTTGGGATAGCTAAGATTGAAAAATATAAATTATTTCTGAGAATATGAGAAAACCAAGGTAAGCGTAATAACTTGAAACTGTTTTACCATTTTTTGCAACATTAGTAAATAAAGATGATATTTTTGAAATCTTGTTCCTCTGTAAAGCAAAGATTTATTAATTTTCAAATCAACTTCGATATCATGTTGTTATCTCTTGCTTTGTAATGCATTTGCTATTTTATTTGTATTTTTATTTCGTAAATCTATTTTTTAATGGGAACTGTGAACATTTTATACTTTCTTTTGCATTCGAGAAAAAAACTTAGAAAACGAAGATGAGAGAAATTTATGGGACAAACTTATAATTATAATGAAAAAATACTGATATGAAAGTAGAGAGACAATTAAAACTTTATTAACTTTCATAGAAAAGATGATATTTGAAAAGCTACCTCTTCAATTTCATCTGGATTTGGTGGTCTTGCCATAATGTCCATGCTGATGAACAACAATAAAACAGAAAGAGACAACATTTTTGTTATCGATAATAACCTGCAAAGGTATTTTTATTCGTTAGCAGTGAAATAAATGAAATCAAAAACTTACTTGCTTCTTAATTTTAAAATAATATGCAGTTTTGCAAATGATAAGAAAATGATATCATTTGCGAAACACTTCAAAATGTTTTATAAAAACAGCAAAAAAGATAATGAAATATAAAGTCTTGCACTTTAATCTTCCTAGTTTTGTAGGGCTAAAATAATTAATTTTGAATTAGTGGCACAACATTCTAATGCATAATATTTTATGCAAAATTGTTATTTGAAACTGAATAAATTTTAAGAATTTAAAGAAATTTTAAAAGATTTAATAAAAATTCATCAGCTATATACATTCGTTTTAGTTGGAAGTTTCGAGATTTATCTCATTATTCTCAAGAAACCCTCTATCGTGAGATTTAGATAAAATTATCAAATACTTTGAAAATTCAAACAATACATTTTTTACTCATCAATCTACACAAACAATTCTTTTCAAAACTATCGGCTGTTTGTTTTGATAATTATCACAGTTCTGATTATTATTTGCGTATAGTGTTGGTACAATTGGGAGGCGAAATTGAAATTTAAATTTCATCATTGCAAAATTTGAAAAGATTGCCTGAATCATAAATAAGTACTGCTCCCACAACAATATTAAGAAAACATGGGGAAATATATTGAAGATAAATTGTAACGAATGGCAATTCGGAAATTGGGGAGAGCACTTTTAAAACAAGCTATGACAGCGCTGTTATGTTTTCACCTGTCTTTCAATTGGTAAACGAAATCTTCTCCTAATTATCAGCAATACTGCATTAATCAGATAATGAACGACAAACCAGTTGGCTAAAACTGATTATCATTCTTTTTCCTTCTGATAATGAGTGCATTCATTGTTTATCATCCCTTTTTGTAATCATCATCATTAATAGGCAACATTATTTTAAAGGTGAAACATTCAATCACTCATATCACAATAACAGCATGACCGCTAAATTCACATGGAAGTTATATAATAACCAGGAAAACATATT
Source organism: Dirofilaria repens (assembly GCA_008729115.1). Classification (NCBI taxonomy): domain Eukaryota; kingdom Metazoa; phylum Nematoda; class Chromadorea; order Rhabditida; family Onchocercidae; genus Dirofilaria; species Dirofilaria repens. The sequence goes on from SNRZ01000098.1 coordinate 178,990, forward strand.
TCGATTATCATACTCAGAACTTTATTTACGAATTCTGTTTAGATTCTATAAAAATAGATTATATGAAAGATGAAATGCTTGAATTTAATAGCAGATAAATGAAAATGACCAGTAGTAATATAATCTAAAACGATAATAATATTTCAAGAATTTTTTTCTGGAGAAATTAATATCTAAAATTTAATAATTAAAATTTTCGAACTTTTGCTCGAATTTCAATTAAAAATGCTAAAGTGATACGGAAATTATTTTATAATGACACTGACTGCATGCAAAATATGAGAGAAAAAAACAGTCAAACTGCATAATTAGCAGAGTTAAATGATATAAATCTATGTAAAGTGAACGAAAAGTCTAAGAAAATTATTGCTTAATTTGAATTTAAATATGGATTCAAATGATCGGAGAGAAAATGATTATTTCATCCAAATCTTTTCATTCTGCTGATATATCACAATCAGTAACAGATAAGCTAATCAGTAATAAAGAAAAAAGGAAAGGCTGTTACTATTCAGTGATAAAAGTGTAACGTTAAGTATGATTACTGACAAAAAATGTTCCATTGAAGTTGTCGCAACTCATTTAATCAAAAATAAACATTACTTTTCTTTTTTTTTTTAAATCTACAGAACGATTATTTTACATCATTTCAGCAAAAATCGTCATTCCTGATAATAATGTTATCATAATATCACTAACATTATGCCAAGGCGATCAGTGGTTAGAAGCAGAAGTGAGTGATTCAGGAACAAGCTTTCTGAATGCTTACTATCAATGGGATGTTTATTATTTAGATCTTCATCAGCAAAAATCCAAAATGTAGTTTAACACAGTCCGTTAATTAAATGGAATTAAAAAAGTGAATTGTAAATGGGAATGGAAAATGAATGGAAATGATCGAGTCCATCTTTCCAAAATTACATTCACAACTGATTGCTTCATTGCAATGTCAGTTCCTTTTCGTGCATTCAGTTTTAAATAGAATTGATTAAAAAATAAAAAAGAATACCCTTCCCAATAAATGAAGGATTGTTTTGTTTTCACTCTCACATAGAGACGTTTTTGATTATCAGTTATCTATGAATCCGATCAATTGTCCCAATTATCAATTCCAATCAATATTTTAAAGGCGCGAAACTAAAGTTGTATAAATGAATTAATTATAAGCCAATTTGAATATGCTCGGAGCGTTGATAATAACTCAAATTTCTCTATTTGAGAGTAACTCTTAATTAGCATAAAGATCCGAAATTGCAACAGGTTTAAAATTTTCCGCGGACGACATATTTTAGCCTAAGATGATATCAATTCATTTCATAAACTATGTGCTGATTTTCTTAATAAATTAAGTACGAACTATGAAAGAAGTATCCATATGAGTAGGAATAAAATTATTAAAAAATATATATAGCAAAATGGAAAAGTAAGAGAATGATATAGAATAGATAGATACAGAAATGAATTGATATTTTCGTCAAAAATTTACCATTAAAAATCTCAAAAGAATATTCAGGTAATATAAAAATGTCAAAGATTAGTAAGAATAGAAATACATACTCTTGACCTCTTTGTTTTTAATTTCGAAATGCGTCATTTTTTTAATTGAAAGATAACTTATTTCTGAAAATAGCAAATAAAGATGGAATCTCAATATATCCACTATGATAATAACGATCGGGAAAATGTCAGTATAATTTTAAACAAATAATGCTAACATTAATACTTTATCAGATCAAAATTGCAAATATGCCAATGGAAATTTCAGATTTCGGATTTCTACAGTTTTATTGGATGACATAATTTTAACTCAGTTGATAATGTCTTGGAAAATGTGATTCATACAAAATTTGCATCGAATTCATGTTCAATTCAACATTATTGTAAAATGGATCGTTTCGAAGTTCCTTTCATTATTTACTGAATTCAGATCTCATACTCAACATCTTTTTTTTTTTTTTGATTTAAACTTACGAAACCTACTTCTGATATGTCGGATAGATATTGGGAAACCCGAAGAAATTGCGTAATCCATAACTGACAGTCAGATTTAGGATGTTGCTTTTCATATAGGCTTCAGTTGGGTTAAATTTAATTTCTCTAAATATTGTTGATTATCAACGCCTAAAAAACACTTCTTATTGCCCTTATGTGTTGCTTGCTTCCTCTAGTACAAATCAGCAAATATAGCTAAATGTGATATTAAATAGATCTCTCTTTGTTCCTAATCATTCTCGTTCTTTTCTATGTAACATGATAAACTTCAGATGATTACGATGATTACGCTTTATCTATATTCTGTCCCAGGAAGAACATATATATGGTGTTTTAGTAATCAAAGAATTTTTTTGGGATTGTTCACTGAAGTTTCAGTGATAAACGGTCGTTCTACAGTCGAGATTTCACTAGTAGAAATGAAATCTTTCCTCTTTCTCGAGGAAGCGACTTGAAAAGAAAACAAATCTATCCACAAATAATGGAACAATTTTTTCCTGTTATCAGTATTAACAACTTTGATCCAATAAATATAATTGTCTGGGATACATCAATCCGCTCTTCCACATCAAAGAAGAAAGTTTTTGTTTTTTTCAGATAATAGATGTCTCTTTTCTCGAAGAAAAAGTTATCTAAAAGATATGTCAATTAAATCTTTTTTTAAATGATCGTTTAGATAATTTACTGACATATTGTTGTGACTGAATTGACATGACAATGAATTAGTTCACCTGGAATTGAATTTTTTTTTAAAAATCAGCCTAAACGAGTCTTTAAATTAAGCTAAAAAAGAAGAAGCTATCCCTCCCGGTCCGACTTCGCTAGTGCTTCACATAAAAGAAGATTTCAAAAGACAGTAATATCCAACAACTTTATTATGTCAGAAATATAATCTAGCTGGATAAGACTTAAAAAATATCCAAAACATTATTTGTCGCACATTTGGTAGAAAAAATTTATAGTCAGTCAGTATTCTTAAAAACTTCGAGACTTAAAAGAAAAAAGTTAAAGAGAAATGTTTTTTAAAAACAGTACAGTCTTAATTCTGGAAAATGTATTTGTAGTTGATAAAAAAAAAATGTGCTTGATGAATATTCAAAAACGAAATTTAGACTTTAAAATTTGAGGTTCCATAACCTTATTTCAGTTGTTTGTTGTTGCGTTGTTCATAAACGGCTCAACCTAAAATCTTCGCTAAAAATATTTCAGCCATGGACAAAGAACCAGGTTACTTCTTAATTATTCTATTATAAAGATATTTCAGTCACATTCATTTCTAAAAAAACACATTAAATTGAAATATCAGACAAATTTTGAAGATTAATGCAATAGATTTACAATAGAATTACGATTGATCACTGTAATTAATCCTACCAATTGATACTGATTCATTATCAGTTTTCAAGAATAATTTAGGATTAGAATATGCTGAATGGTACCATGGATTATTGTCTCGTAAGGATATCAATATTTTACTCACTAAACATGGTCAATTTTTAGTCCGCGAAACGGAAATCAAGATGGGAGAAGTATGATTCTATTTTTTTCTGATATATACATATGTATTTTTTTTAAATAGGTGGAAAAGTCTAAAATAATCTGCTGCTTTCCGTGGAAATCCTTCTCAAATTTAATTAATACTTAACGATGTGAGTAAACCGTTCTTCCGTATAGCATATTTCAGTAGCTTTATAATCAGTATTTTCTGGAAGAAATGAAGAGAAAGGAAAAGATGAAATGAAGCTGCAAACAATTAAGCGAATCTGAAGCGAGAAAACCAGGATAAACAAAATTTTAAATTTTGAAAATTTCTGCGGAGGAAAAGAACTTTTAATTTCATTTCACAATTAATCACTGTGAAAAATGAAATTAGGAGATTTTCACGAAGTTTTTAATGAAATTAATGCAGTGACTTCAACCAGTATTGTCGGTAAAATGGGATAAGACAATGCATTTCATTATCCGTCAGACTGATGAAAAAGTTTCTGTCGAAAAATGCCAATTTACTTCTATTTGTGAATTGATAAGGTATTGATTACTTTGTTATAAAAATATTTATTTTTCAAAAAAGATAAAAATTATTTCTCTCTGTCTAGCGTGAACATCTGGTTCGAATTTTCCCTCACATTTAAAATAGTGAGTATTTAAAAAGCTAATTTAGAGATTTAATAGAAACTTATCTAAGCTTTTTATGTGATTGTAGATATTATATGATCACAAAAGATCCGATAACTGACCGAAGTGGTGCGATACTTTTGTATATTTTTCCCCGACAAAACTGGTCAGTCATGAACAGGTAGGTGTATCGGACAAATTCATCTATTCCAATCATAAAATAGCTTTTAGCCAGAGTTATATTTTCATTTAAATTTTGTAAAATTATTCTGAAGATTTTAATGAACTTCCTGCAGCAGAAAGGGATATTTGCAGATCGAACTTGGTGAATTGTTGGGGAAGGTGCAATGTCGGCCATATATAGAGGTATATTAAAGAATAATGAAAGAGAGAAAGAGGTTTCTAACTTTTTCGAAAATGTGCCTTTCAGAATAAAATTCAGTGTAGAGAATTATACTGAATTGAGAGAGAAGCAAAAGAACTGGGAAATGAGACACAAAAATTTTAAGGCATTTTTGGATGAAATTTTCGAATAGAAACTCACAGAATATAATAAATTTTGATTCGAAAAGTAACAAAAATTAATTTAATGAAAACAAGAACATTTTTCAAGGCTGCAGTTAAAGTTCGTAAAGGGCGTAAATTAGACCGAGAGACTGTGAAACAGATTTGTCGGGAAACGCGCATAATGCGCAGATTAAAGCATCCAAACATTGTTCGCTTCTACGGAATCGCTATCAGTAAGGTATTTATCAGCTATCAATTGCTTGGTAAATCAATTATAGAAATAATGAAAATCGGCAAATAATAATAAAGAAAAACAAGCTGAAATTAATGCTGGAAAAGTTTTAATCAAAATAAGATGACTCTGCAATTAGAATAAAATTTGTTCCAAACTCTAATTTCAGAAAATTTATATCTAAAATTTAGCTTTCAGGAACCAATTATGTTGCTGATGGAATTATCAAAAGATGGTAGTTTGGATGCGTTTCTGATAGCAAAAGGTTCAACTTTAGGCATATGTAAAAAGTTATACTTCTGTCTGGATATTGCATCTGGACTTGAATTCCTTCATAACAATGGGATCATTCATCGAGATATTTCAGCAAAGTCTCCAAAATAAAATCAGTAATTCTGCTAGTAATTGCTCATCCTCGCTAATGCAAACAAATCAAAAAATTTTACAAGCCATTAGCAAATCGAAATTTGAAAATTAAAATGCTAGGATTTTTGGTTCTTTAGTTCACGTCTAATGAAAGAATTTCGATCTTCAACCACAAAGACATAACTTATCATATTATATTTCAAAACTTAAAGTAATCTTAAAGAATTGCATAATGGAAAATATGTGTGTCAAAATTTCCGATTTTAACCTGTCACGAGAAGTTGAAAAATAAGATGAAAAGTACAAGATGACGCGACTGAAACAGAATCTGCCCAAAGGTTTAATATATTTAAAAACTATATGCTATAATGACTATTTCAAGGCTTTTAAGCCTGTTATCTATTAATTATCTATTTTGCATACGTTTGATCATAATTACGAAATATTTTGAAATTAAAAGTTATATATCTACTTTCTGAAGTTCCAAGATATCTAAACATTTGAAGAAGATATTGTTTCATTCTTCAACACCAAATTCTCCCATCCTACTAGTATTTCCATTAGTAATTTATTTTTTTTTCAAAAAAAATAGCTACAACTATCAATTTACAATTTCATAACAAAATTTTAAGTTGGTCTTTTCAAAATCATTTTTTTTTTTGTCCTTTTGTTGTTTCATTCTGAGACTTAAAACAAGTCAGAGAGATGTAAAATAATGAAAAATCTAATAAGTAGGATTATCGATATTTTATTTTCCAATCCATCAAAGAATATGATCTCATTAATTGTAATAGTAATATTTCGTGAATAATTGACATAAAAACTAGAAAGTCAATTAAATGAACTTTTCTACCAAAGATGGAATGAGATTTTTTGGACATTGAACAAACCAAACTTTGCATGCATTTGCATTATACAAGTGACGATATATTTTACCTGAATGATACTATTTCCTTGCACCATTGTTCTTTCTCTTTCTCCTTCAAATAATCCGCGAAAGAGAAGAAATGCTTGGTGAAGTAATGAACATCTTACAACCTTTCAATTACGATACCTTTTTCTTCCTAAGATATATTTTTTTGCTTTGACTTTTCACGACATTTTATAAGATTATATATGAGGCATTGATTAAATCTGAGCAATTAAATCTTTCGGCACAAAAATAGATAACGTAATTAAAATTTAATAGCGAAACTTTTATAAAATGGCAATATATCCTCGAATCAAAAAACGATTAAATTGGATGCAACTCAAGTGATGAAGACACTTATCAGAGCGGAATTAATTCAACACAATTTGAATTATAATCAGTGCAGGTAACCGTCGTATTTCAGATGGCTAGCACCAGAAACAATGAGAAGCGCAATATATACAACAAAATCAGATGTGTTTAGTTATGGTATACTGCTGTGGGAAGTGTTTACAAATGGTGCGGAACCGTACTGCGGAATGAGAGTCCTGAAGTTTTTATTAACTTTGTTTTGATTTCAACAATGAAAAAATGATATTTGAAAGAATAAAAAGGTCAGAGAAACTTTATTTCATCATTTTGAATGTACATATAATTCACTACCTGAATAATAGGCGCAATGTTCAAATCAATTTGTAAAAAAGCATAAAATATACAAATCTAACTAATGTTCATTTATTATTAGTTATTTAAAAAATTGAAAACATCAGGTGAAAGATGGATACCGAATACCACCGTCGGATACAATGCCCAAACGATTGCAGATTTTGCAACAAAACTGCTTCGCAACGGAGTTTTCAGAACGATGGTCAATGACCCAAATTAGAAAAGAAATCGAAATGACTTGTTCAGAACTCCAAAACTAGACTTTTAAATAAATAAATTGTTTATGCTTAACGACTATCCTTGCTATTTAAAATATAAAATACTTGCTAGCTTTCGGTCCTATTCATATATTTACCTGGATGAATTCATCGGCACTCTCGATAACAATTTGATGAAAAGTAGTATGATTTGAGGTGCTTTCATTGTTTTGAATAGTCGAGAATGCCCTTTCACTTGTTAGTCTAAAATAGTACACAAGTAGGCCACACATGTCATTACTCAATCCAAACATTGCTTCACTCCGTTTTTATTCAATAAAGAATAGGATATTCACCGATTAGGATTTACCATTGCATTGTGAGCAGTCAATTTCGTGCCCACTGTATTTGCGCGAATGCATTTCAATGTTCTGAGACATAAAAGGCTTCTGAATCCTTTTATGGTGAAGTTGGTTCATCTAGCAACTGTTCTCATCCACATCTGAATATCACTGATCTCGCTAGGGAACTTCGTTATTTCGTTCCATTAATGGCGTTTCATCATTCGAAATATTATGAAGACAAATATGCGGAAAACAAACTATCGGATGACACTGATGATATTTTGATCATCGCTAAGTGTCTCCCCTCCCTCATTCGCTTCATCGTCCTTCCTATCATGTCAGCATTAACTAGCTCACTTGTAAGATATTCATTCGATAGATTATTAATTTTATGCTTCAACGATTAAACTTTCTTATTATGATCGATTTTCCAGCAGTCATCTTTCATTTTCTTCATTTATTTTCTTGATTTATCACTTTAAAGTGAATTGTGCTAATTTTTATAATATGTCCAATGCATACATTTCGTTACAATATTTCGATTAACTTTACAGACCAAATAATGTTGGAAAATTAAGAGAATAAATTCAGTATATTTTGTAACATTTCGTCTGTTTTGTTTCAGACTTATTTTCCATCCTTCAACTTTCCTCTGTCCTTACTTAACATTAAAATAGAACATTTATATTATAGTTTAATTGATAAGTTCCATAGTTTTCGTTCGTTTTAATTCAGAAAGTTTTTGAATGGTAGAAGATAAAAAATCAATAGTAATTAAATACGTACTGCATAAATCAATAGTAATTAAATACGTACTGCAATGTATCTCATCAGTTTTCATCGATAGCGCCGAATAGTCTTTATGTATTAATGTAGATACTTGTTCACTTTGATTTTGCCTTTATTACTGCATTTGGATAGTTACTGACAGATTCTTTATCATTTCGGCATTAATTTCTAGAAGACCAATCAGACGAGAATTTTAATTATGATATGATTACTTTTTTTTTGAATTTAAAAGGCTAATATTCAGAACAGTTTTCGTGGATAATATTTTTATTCTTGACTTCGAGAAAAAGCTTGTATGTTGTTTGCTACCAGAAGTAAGATTAAGAAAAACGAATATATATAAACATCGATTCGGGACAGTATGCACTGAGTCATCTGATCATAAATTCAGTTTTTTCTTGTTCATCATTTATAAATCTGGTAATATTTAATTTTGCCAAAAATGATATAATTTTTCTCTCTCTCTTTTATTTCGTATTTTTCTGAATTTTCAGTTCTGAGTAGAAACTCTATCAGCATGTTTCTAATGATCAAAAGTTGGGAAAAAAGTTGAAATTTATACTATCTGGCATATTTCTGCCCAATAAATGTGGAAATATGGATACATTTACGCAGATTTTCACGCCTTAAATTTTCTGTCGGCTATATCTGCATAGTTCCTCTCGCTATACGGTAAAATACCAAGAAATTATTGAAGAAAAGAAAAAAAATGCCTCAGTAATGGAAATTCAAAATCGATCCCTTGATATATGTCAGAGATATTTTGCCAGGATCTTACTTAAAAGGATTTTCATAGTTTGATACAGTGATGTAATAGACATTGAAAAAAATTAAAAATTTGTTTCACATTTCTGCAGTAATAGTTCCTCATATCTTTTTACATCTAAAAATTTTTGTAAGCCAATCGATTTTAGAAAATTTTAAAATTAACAGTGATTCAGTTCTGATTTTGTTATTCGTTGATGTATAGTATGTTATTTAAAGATATTTTTTTTCATAACAGACAATATGGGAGATAGCTACATAAACATTTTTTATAACTTAGAACGAGGAGAATTAATAATCGAGGATTTCCGATATCTGTTATTTTATATTACTTTGTATCCATAACGGTTCGGTTTTAAAAGTTTTTCCTTGGTTGACTAATGGAAGATTAGTTAATTATATCGACTCAAGTGGATTGTAATGAGATCGGATAAGTGAAGCGATGTCTTATATCCAACATTGCTTTCACATGCGATTCAGTCAACACTAAAATACTAATCCTCGTTAAATTTATTAACTAGATTTCCAGTGCAATCGTAAAATACCTCTTTTTTCAGATTGAAAGATGTTTCGTTATTATCTTATGACTTTAACTTATCTTCAGCCATTTCATTATTCATTTTTTTTTACAATTTTTTTTCTTTTTTAAATATTGATCACAGAAATGGAAAAAATAGAATTTTTCTTTAAAATATCAAACCGTAGAATGAAACGGAGAAAATTAAGAAGAAATTTTCCCTCTTATTATTTGTGGCTTATTTTTCTTTTATCAAAATGTCTCTCTAATAAAACATATCACTGCTTTGCAAATATTTTTTTCAGAGAACATCCAACCGCATTTTTAAATATTTATGGATTTTTCTTTTATTTTATTTCAAATTTTTTTATAATTTAAACAAAAAGCTTTGCCATAGCTTCTATCATAATTTTTCGAGGCATGAATTTGGATTTTTTGATTTCAATTCTGTAATTAGACGTTCAGAAGTTTCTATACTATCCTTTGGCGAGAGTTAATTGAAAAAAAAACATTTTTGGGAAATTTTCAACAAATCTCACTCTGATTTTTAATCTCACTTTCTTAAATCTAATTTTATTATATTTTTAAGTCTGATGTTATATGATAAACTAATTCGTAGTAATTGAAAAACAAAACAAAACAAAAATAGTTTCTACTTGGAATCGCGTGCTGAAAATGTGTGGTTGATTTGTGATAAAAGATTGCAGTTTAAAAAGCTGATCAAATAAATGAGCTCGAGCTTGTTCAATGCTTGACTAACATACATAACTTGCAGTTGTGAGATTTAAATATTTCAGCGCGCTTTGCGTATGAAATAGAGCAAAGTCATTGCGTTGAATGAGGTTAGTATTCGCTTCTTGGGAGTCCGGATGTGAAGAAGTTTCTACGAAAGAGTGACAGTACTTGCAGATTCAATAGTTTCAACTTCAAAAGCATTGTGATATATCAAGGTGACATTCTTGGTTTAGAAGATGGAACTGTGGTACGTTACGTTATATTTCTTTTTATAGATTTACAGAAATGATCCGTTCATTTTTTATCTGTTTTTTATGCTATTTTTTCTTTTTTTTTGAAGAAAATCGGAATAGGTGTTTCAAAAGTGATAAATTTAAAGTTGAAAAAGGATTTGAATAAAGTAATTCCTTATTGGTTTTTCCTCATGAAATTTCCTTTTTAGTATACATATAACTCATCTGGTGCAAAGAAGCCTTATCTGATCGGAACTTCATTTTCATCGTCTCGTTTCATCTCATTTCATGCTGCTTATGAAAAATTATTTTTGATCAGTGAGGAAGGTCGTCTTTTTGGTTGTGGACAAACTGCTTTTGGTGAATGTGGTGTGATTTCTCCAAATCCCATTGACTTATTGCGTGAAATTGAACTCGTCACACCATTGGCTGTTTGTCCTCATGGATGTTTGGTTACCACTGCAGAGTAAGAAATTTTTCAGTTTCTTGAAAATCATTTTGGATAAATATAATAAGAAATATCACATATGCAGTAAGATTCTAAACTCTTCTATAATCATAAATTTACGACTTTGTTTCATTTTCAGTTATTTTTCACAGCTTCTTTTTTGCAAAAATAAGGTATCTTTTTTTGATGAAAAGAAGAAATTTTTTTTTCATTTCAGTTTTCTTTGAAAAAAGCGGGAAAATTATTCTAATATTCAATTCGATTTTCTCAAAAGATATATAACTTCTGCGTTTTCTATATTTTTTATTCATAAATTCAGTTTAGATCACTAAAAGTGAGGCTTGTTCGAACATCTGCATCAGAAGTTTGTGTTATTGATTTCCATGATCAGTTGTGGAAATATGGTGATGGAAGATTAGAATTCGATTCCTTGGGACGTATTCAAGTCCGACCTTTACAACTTGCATCAAAACGCAAAATTTTACAGCTCTGTGCCGGAAGGTTTGAACGGCTTTCAAGTTCGTATTTATTGTAACCTATTTTATTTGTTATAATTTCATGAAAATTATTTAGGAAACATTTTGTCTGCTTAACTGTTCCTTTAACTGATGAAAAAAATGATACTGATGTTGAAAATTCACCAGCTTTGGGAATTCGGCAGTTGAATAAATGTGACAAATGTCGAGAAGAATATGAATTACGATTAAGCACATTAATGTACATGGCTGATCAGGTTCTGATACTCTTTTCGTTCTTTCAGTTCAATTTATCGCTCTGCTCAAAGCTAACGTCCAGTTTTTAATTTTTCTAATCAATCTGGAAAAAAAAATTTCCACATCCCTTAAAAACTTGTTTTTGGGAAATGTGAATCCCATTTTATCACTGTATGTGTGAAATTCCATGCGTTTGATTTTGTTGAAACTGAAATATTATTGTGTTTATAAACAATTTTTTAAAACTCTAAACATCGAGAAGCGATCCATTTTAGAAAAGCGAATCACGAGATTCATTTGCAAGCTATGAAAAGGAGTTGACTATGAAAGAAAGTTTTGCTGTTCGTAATCCATGCTTATTTTTGGATGGAGATAATAAGTAATCACTTTTCCAGATTTTATCAGCTAAAGTTTCTCTAAACTCTATAAAAAAGATAAATACAGCAACTATCAAAAGTCTATTTATTTTTTTAGATTTATAGCTATACTTTCAGTCCAACAAAATATCAAACACTTCCATTATGTAATTCACCGCGCGCAGCTAGAACTGCTATTGGGAGGCCGTTAGAACAGACTTCATTTGATGAAGTTGGAATGACGGAAATAAAAAATACTTATGTCTGGGATGGACTTGGGAAAGATTCGACCTTCGTTTCAATAGGAAATCCACCTGATATGTATTATAAGCAAAATACAAGTAAGAGTTTTGTACATGTTGTCTTATAAGCAAAAAGAATTAAAGTATCGTTAAAGCAGTATGTATTTACTTTATTTTCACTCGAATTAAAGTTTATCATGGTTCTAAAAGATACACAAAATTTCCATTCACAAGTTGGTATTTTTAAAAATATTTGTTTAAAAATATATCTTTAAAAGTACTTTATTTCAGAATAGTGTTAGCTTATTTTTTTTCGTCATTGTCATCGAAGTGGCATTATCTATTGAAAGTTTTTAGATACGGAAAACTTATCACCAAGTTGTACTGTTCGCAACGGAAGTCCTTCATCAGATAGAAGAACTTCACTAGCCGACTCACAGAATGATTTGGATTTGTTACCTGAAATTTGGACGTGGGGATCCAATGAAAATGGCCAACTAGGACATGGTGATTTGGCAGTGAGGTATTAAGATTAAGGAATTTTACTATGAGTACTATTATTACTAATTACTTTTAAATTTTGGATATATAAAATGCAGTGTTTTCTTGATTTTTAATTTTATTCGAGGAGAAATCCATTTAAAGTAGTCGATCTATCAAACATGTATTGTATCAAAGTGGCAGCAGGAGATGACCATACTATAGCCCTCACAGGAGCTGGCAAGGTTATTAATATTCTTCAGTTTACTATCAGCATCACTCGTTTTACTTGTTCAAAAGGTAATCAATAGGTGCTGATTAGTAATTTCATGAAAATTTAATAACATGAGATACTTTTACTGAAAAATTAAATATTGTTGCCTTTATTAATTTTTCAAAGATCATTTGATCAAATTTATCAAAATTTTTAGTTATATGTGTGGGGATCAAACAGTAATGGACAGTTAAAACAAACAGACCTATCGTATATAACGAAGCCAACACTTTTTAAAGTTAATTTTTCTGATTAAATAGTTTTCTAATAAAAGCAGGCCGCCTTCAATCATTTTTGAGGACACTTTCAATCATTTTATGATATAATGTCAACATAAGATTTTTTTATCGTTTTATCTTCTGAACTTAATATTTCTATTTCCACTTGATTTCCGCTAAATTTTGAAAGTTTAATAGCTGCGTAAGACTTTTGTTGTGCTACGTGTTCTTAACTTTAGCTGAGAGAAAATGTACCTGGAGTGTTCCGGATATGATGTCATTGATTATTTTCTCGGCAGTTTTCCAGGTTGGAAGCCATTCTTTTGTTCTGGATGCATTCGCAGGTGGTTGTCAAACAGGTATTATTGTTGGCGGTATAGCAAATTTTCCCACAGTTTATCTTTGCGGAAGTAACATTATGAAGAAATCACCACAGTTACTATCACTACCAAAAGAGGTTCCTTTTGTGTTTAAATTGTTTTTTATATTTATAAACTTTAAATAATTGCGATCTATTTTACATGGATTATTTTCAGTATAAAATTGCTGATTTCTACAGATTTATATTCATTTCAAATTTATTATTCGTATTTGTTTAAATGCATATTAAAAATGTTGTCAATTTTTGGGAATAGAGTCAGATAACGTATGTCTATTTTATGGGACCTATTTCTTTATTTTAGATTGGCTGGCCAGGTTGGATTATAATTTTTAAATAAAAATCTTGTTATTGGAGTATATGAATTATCCAATAAAGTCGATGAATATTTTCAACGAATGTTTGCTTTTTTTCGATACACGGAATTTGTACAACAAATCTGTCAATTGTGTCAGAAAATGCATGAAAGAAGTATATCTTTTCTTCTTGTTTGGATTTTCAAATTAAGTTATGAAGTTAAAAATAAATTGTTTTCCATGAAAATCTGTGAAGCACATGTAAATAATTGTAATTTTTTTAGGTCACACCATAAACAATTCGCCTTTGTCCAATTTATTAAATAAGCTGACTTTATCATCAACAGGATATTCGAAACATATGTTTAGGAGAGTTCTTTGATTACATGTTATTTGTTGTTCATAAAATTCAAAAATTTATGGGTTTTGAAATAAACGGGTAACATTGTTTGCTTTGTAATTATTTCACTTGTTCTTTGCCAAAATCATAGTTAAACTTTTTTCCCATTTGAAACAGCTAATTCAAAAAAAAAATTGATTTATTTCATAATTGTATGATTTCCAAGCTAAAATTAAATAAGAACTTCCTACATCTTTTAGGTTGATGAAACTGATGCGTAATGATCTTTGTGATAGAGGCAATCTGTCGGTTGGAACAACCTTGAAAACTTTTATAACGAAATACTTGTTGAGCACTTTTTTTCAATTTCATGCCGATTATATAGATTGCCTTGCTTATGGATGTTTCACTGAGCTCGATATTTGGTATAATTTCTCAGTATTTTATAATAATAGTATGATAAAATTTTAGCGAATTTTTTTATTTTTACTATGCATTATTTCTTTTATTTTTTTCTGTTTGCGTTTTTTCTTAGTGCTCTTTTATCATCCTTTCTTCATCATATATCTTTTAAATAGTCACATTTATTTCGTGACTATTTCATTATGAGCTCATGAAACATCAATCATTATCCTAGCAATATTCATTTCAATTAATAAATGAAATAATTTACTGCCGTCTGGTGGAAAGAATATGTAATACGGTATTGTCAACTAATTAAACAAAAAAGATTTAAGGTTAGCATTAGAATTTATAATATTTAATTTAATAAGTTTTTGGAAATATTCCCTTATTAAAATATAAAATATAATAGAAGTATTTTAAAACATAAATTTTTGTTCTCTTTTTTTATTACTTTTTCTATTTTATTATTATCCATTATCAGTCATTAATTTTAATAATGTCTACGATAAATTTTTTTATTGGCCAAAAAATAGAACACTAAACTTTATCTAACAATTTTTGGATATAAAATCTCTTCAGTATTATTAATTTAAATTTATTACTTCTCAAAGGTCGTAGTGAGTTTACTAATCACTGTAATCTTTCAATCATAAAAATTAAAAAAAAAGTATTCAAATAATGAAGCATGTCACGCAATATGAAGATTCATCACCATCTAAAGAAATTTAGATGAGGATGAATTCTAACCATCTATATTTTTTTCTTGAGGGTCCCACACTCTTTTATCAGGTAATACACTCACAAAATGTTTTTTTTTTTCTTTTCTAACACTTCATGAAGAAAAAAGTAACTTTCAAAGTCTTAAATGTGTATGCAAATTAAATTTGCTGTAGAAGTATTCAAATAATTTTTGTGGACATCAAGCAGCACTCTTCCGGGGTTTTTTTTTTGCATCATACGTTTTATTATTTTGCAAAAAAAAAAATATATTTTTTTTTGAAGGAAAATTTTTTCTTCACATAATAATGATTGCTAAGTTTTTTTGTCGTAATTCAATCACTGAGTTAAACCTTGGAAAAATACAAATATTCCAATTACTTTAGCAGTGTTTAACATAAATGAATACGAGTTATAATTCCATAAATTTAAATTATTCCGGACAAATTTCTAAATTCTTTTTTAAAATGTTCATATTGCTTAAAAAATTAACAACAAAAACGGAAAATTTATGCAGGGATGAAATCCACCGAACTGATTGGAACGATATTATCGCAATCATCAGTAGGTATGACTTTCAGTTATTTTTTTTAAATAGAAATGTCGAGAAGGCCATTGTTCATAATCATTCGTAATTCAGAGCACATTTAATCTTCTTGAAGACGTTTAGGTTGAATGGATTTTTATTAAGTTGATAGTCGTATTTATTATTTTTTTATTAATAAAGCAAATAGCTGTAGAAATTATGGAAAGGCCATATATGCTTGCTTTTGAATTTTTGTCTTTGCAAATGTGTCCAAATTTTTGAGCTCAAAAAAATTTATATTTTTTTAATTCGATTTCTTCCAAATTTCATCTGGAATTTATGAGATTATCTATTGTGGCACTAGTTATCGTTCTAATAGACAGTTTTTCTTAATTCTTATTTTCTTTTATTTCATCTAACTGTTCCGTTTTCCAGTCATACTACAATAGGAAAAAATTCTTTTCTACAGAATAAGTATATATTAATTGCTGTGCCAAACTTAGTTTATTTTTCTACGGGATTATAAATTTTATTAACTTATTATTGCAAAAAACTTTGGATTTCTCTAATTTTCATTAATTAAAAAGCAAAATTTTCCATTCTGTACATGCAAAAATTTTCTTTCCATAATTTTATGTTTTCACAGAATTTTTTGATATTTGTTGAAATTCATGTCATTATAGTGAAGTGTTGGGTAAAGAGATGAACAAAACATGCTTATGTCATAATCTTCAAGGAAGTAGTCAAGAAATTCGCTTGCGACAGTTATTTCAATTGGCTTTCAATTGTCCATACAAACTTGCTGATCTGGCCGGAATTGGTAATATCTTGGAGGTGAGGATAAATTTCGGCACTATTGTCGTCTAGAATAAATAATGTGACTATATAATGATAATGGCGGTTGCTACAGTGGGTAAGGAACATAAAGTTTCTTACAAAATACTTTATAAACACACGACAATCTTCTATATTGATTACTTATTATAGCCATTTACGTTATAGAATTTTAATATAAAAACAAAGCTAAAAACATTTCTTGGAAATTTTTTTAAAAACTTTTTTCTTTATCATGCATAAATAGTAATATAATATTATTCCGAAACGATGAATCAAAATCAAAAATATTAGATTCAATTAATCAATTTTTTTATATTTTCTTATAAGTTAAATTCAATTCCTTTAATCTTTATCATTTTTATTTCATTGAAAACTATGTGTTTTTTCCTGTTCGCAACGATAGAGTCAATTTTGCATGATAGACTTTATTCATCTCTTTTTATGGTTTGCAAGTAATTTGTTTCTTGTTTTGGACAAAACAAGTTGCATTCAAAAAACAGATCTATAAAACATAAAACAGATCTGCAATAAGTTATTTACAAGTACAATGAAATACTTAGTAACGAATCACTTAATTAATTAGAATTTTTAATTAAACTTCCGTGGGATTTTAAACTATGTTTAAATCTATGCTTTATGCATAGAAGGTAAAGGGGAATAGAAATGGAGAATTCATTTAAAATATGTTCATTTTAAAATCGGAAATTGTCGTTGTGAAGATTCAAAATCCTAGTAGTGGTAAGTATTTCATCGTAAACATGATAAATATTGGATGGTGGTAAATTAAATCATGTTCTGTACAGAAAAAAAGCTCAGTATTAATAGAATAGCTTAAAACGATTTGATAAATTACACATTGAGATTTCAAATGAGGGATCTATTAATGTCTTCTGTAATTTCTTTCATACTCTTCTATTTCTTTTACATTATTCTGATTTTTTAATATTCATAAATCGGAATTTTTTCGGAAATTATCAGAAAATCGATTCTGCTTTTTAAAATTGAAGTTTAAAAAATGTGATGGTATGGTTTTTCTCATATAAAAGCTGTGATGCAAGTTACTTAAACAAGCTTGCAAACAATTCAAACTATGCTAATTTATTTATTTAATTTATGGTTTATTTCTCCTCTTCCAATAAATCCAAATAAGACTGTACAGTTTTTTTCTGCATATTTAATTTCACTGAATTTTATTAAAAACGGTCCTTAAAACTTTCAACTTTTTAACTGATATTTAGTTAAAAGTACCCGTACTTAATGCAAATTTCTTTTCCATGTTTTTTAAATATCAATTGAAGGGATCATAAATAGATTTAAAAAATAAATAAATTTGACAATTTTCGGTCTGTCAAATGAATGCAAATCTTTCTGTAGTTAACCAATCAGTTTTTTCTGGAAAACCTTGAGAACGACTTATTTCACTGATAAATTGTTTGGTACACTGACAACAAACTGTACACACCATACCGATTGGATAACCTCTTTGAGCTACACATCCATTCATCTGAATGAAGATCTGTTTACATTCTTCATTTGAGACGCTCTTTTCTTTGTTGATCAATAAACTACCATCGTTTGGGTATGGTCCATGACATGAAGTCAAACGACACGACGGTGTTTTGATCTAAAAGATAATTTCTCATCTTTGTGAATTTTCTAAACCAATTTATTCATTGCTTTTCATGTGACAGTCAATTAAACTGCTCAGCTAGTAAAATGCAATGCATTTGATTTTAATTAATCTATATATGTTAAAGAATATTAACTAATTTACAGACATTATGCATTATATTGTAGGCGAGCTATGATTAAAAAAATCACAATAACGGGAAGTGCAATTTATTCAACTTGTACTTTGTTAAAAATTCAAAGAATGTTTTGGAATCAGACACTGTAATCATTAACTCTCTTGTCCATTTTTTTTTTTTGAAATGTAGCACTGATGATTGTAGATGAAATGCATTGGTATGACGTCAAATTTCGTTTGAAACAGCCATTAGAAATTGAAAATTTCATTATTTCTTACTGTAGTGGCGTTTATGGATCGATTTTACCAATATTAATTGACTTTTATCAACGAAATATGATCACATATCAATAATGACTTATTATGGCAAAACGAAGTTACGCCAGAACCACGATCAAGCAATTCAAATTTATTATCTTAAAAATTAGTCTTCTGCTATGCAAGTGCCGGATTAAACCAAACCTTTTCGAAGTGTGCTCCATGTAAGTAGTAACGAGCTGGATTACCAATGGTCCTCGATTCCGAATCACTTCTATTATTTCGATTGAAATTATCCGGATGTAATACCGAACTAACTTGTATTAGTAATTTATCGCCATAGGTCTTATCGTGGTTTGGATTCGTTGGCATCTTTAAATCATCGGATTCAAACCACAACCTGCTACTTGCTGGTAACTTTGCAGATGACGGTAAAGGATTTATTGGTGGATAATTTGGCTCTGAAACAAAATAATAGGACTTTAGCAGCTCACTTTTTAGTTTTGTTTGTTTTGAAGAGTAAATAAAACTAATAAGTACCGTTTTCAAAACTCTGATTTGGTCACAAATGATTTTGATTATAATGTATTCTCGTTGTACATTTATGTTTATGTCTGCGACAAGCAATCGAAATAACTTGAATTTTTAAGAGTATTTTTTTTTTCTGTGAGATAAATTTTAATTTTAATTCACTTTACGATGTGTCACTCCAACGATATTGATTTCTTCAGCATTGATCAATTTGTGATAACAAAGAAGCGCTTTTTCGTTGTTGTAATACTTTTGTTTAAATTCTTGTTTTAAATTTTGTTAGAAATTTTTTAAAAAAAATTTTCGATTTTTTGTCTTTTATAAATATGCTATATCATTAATCTGGGATTGTCCTTATCGAAAAATATAGTTAAGTTTTTGTGAATCCCGAATTCGAAAAACTCCGATACATGTTAATTTTTATTGACATATAACAATGTCAGAAAGATTAACGATTTAGCAGAAAGAATAACATTCTGTTCTAGAAGACATAGTCTTCAAGTGATGTAATTATCATTAGGATAAAACACATTATTCAATATCAAATTAAAGCCAACATTGAAGAGCGTATTGTTAACATAATGATAAACTATATTATGACAAGAAATTCATCTGTGAGATCAGTATCATCACTCTTTAACTCATTATAACTTTTGCTTTCCTGAATTGCTTGATTTACGGATATGATAAACTAAATGATAATAATGCCTACCTGCTGGTGGGTAATAACCAAGATTGTTTTTCGAAATAATATTCTTTGTGAGATTAAAGGAATCTGATATGACGGATATCAATAATATTTCAAGAGCGATAATAGTCAATATAGGAGGGCTAGAAGTAATCATTTTGAAATGACGAAACTTTCTTGAAAGGTGACACTGGTCACACAGTATCAGGAATGCGTCTTCAGTAACGTAGCAAACTCGTGAGTCAACTGAAATTATTGGTACTCCCCATTTATAGAATGGTTTCAAGTTTTTTTTTTTCTTAAAGAAGGCGGAACCTCTTGTTGATTGTTGCTGATGCGCAGTTTGGCAAATTCCATTATATTCCCTTTTTAATAGCTGTTACTCCTGTGTTACTCTTGATTTCTTCAATTTCAATTAGAAAAATAAAAAAGGATCAAAGCAGAATAACGAAATAACAATTTAAAAAAATAAAATTGATATCTTGTTGTTCAAAGTTCCATATTTTCTGAATTTTTCCAATAAAAAAATGTAAAAATCACAGGTTAGGATAAATTAGGATAAAAATCGACCACTTCGAACAATGAAAGCATAATCATTGCAGGTATTTTTCCTCAAATTAGGTATATTTTTATTCTAAAGGAATTATGGATGATGATTCGATTCATCGTCATGAACAGTTCTGTATCACATTGATCTTTTATAATTTTCTTTTTCAGCTGAATATGACCGTGCTTCCTGATTAGTGATAAGAAAAAGGAATGACATCATTTTGGTTTTTTTTTGCATTTTATTTTATAGTTTTTGGGTATTTTTTTATAACTAATTCAACTTTTTTAAAGCCATACAAGAGAAATTTCATTTTATTTGAATATTATGATTTTGAACACAGCCTTTTATTTTGTTGGATTAGAATCCTAGTTCTTTTTTTAATCAGAATTTCAAATTTAACTTCCGATCACTTTCTGAATTCAAAATTTTTCTTTGGCACACTAGAAAATTCATAATTTTTCTGGAAATTATCTGATTATAGTGAAGTATTATTTAACTTCTACAGAACGACTTTTTTGAGATTTTTGTTTTTACAATATTTCTATTTTACCGTAGTAGAATTGAACGCTTTAACTTGCAGTATTTAAATAGATTATGTTTTGATACTTAATTTTTTTGCTACGATATTTTCGAATTCATGCTTCATTAACTCAGTTATCCTCAAATCTTGATGCCATTATTAAGTTACTTCAATTATTCTAGTTATTGGGATTATTCTAAAATTTATCCGTCTCATATTATTCACTAGATCGAATTGATGAAATTCATTTCTCATACAGTTATTGTTGAAATGATATCAGCATTAAGATAGTATCATTGATAAGATAATTCCACCACAAACGGTTAAAATAAAGAATTTGGAAACATTTATTACTTTCAAAAATGCTAACATTTTTAATCTTTGTATTTGTATTACTATGAAATATTGCCATTTCAGCTCCAGATTTTTCAAGAAGATATTTACTCAGGTTTTAGTTTAATAGAATTTGAAAATAGAAGATTATTAATAAAATATTTCGCAAAAAATAAATTAGTAGGATACTCGCAAGGATGATGAAATATCTTAAATTTTTTCAAAATTCTTGGAGATTTATTCCAAAACTTCTAGGATTTCAAACTTTTGATCCAACTGAAAGTTTTTTAGTTGGTTCAAAAGTATCTAAAATTTGTTTGCAAAATTAAAAAAAACAAAATAAGGAATATTTATTATTTTAGAAAGGATTATAATGATGAAATAGAGTAAACCTACTATATTATTTATGACATTATTATTCACTTGAAATTTGTTAATATTTTCCAGAAATTTGTCATTTCATGAATCATTTTATTTATTAGCCAGTATGCTGATTATTAATAAATGACAAAAGAATCATGTAAATAATCGACAGCACCATTAACGACCTAAAATATAAATTTGAGGTGATCGATTTTGATTGTGCACATAGAAAGAATTTTTGTGTTTTGCCTAAGATTCTTTTTTTACACATGCTTTTTGTTATATATTGTTTGTTTTCATTTTCGATCTTCTCTTCTGCTTTTTTAGTTTAAAAAACTAAAAGTGAAATAAGATTTAGGTTTTAAGTCTTCAGATTTTCAGATAGTTGCATCATCTTTAAGGATATAATTCTGTACTAGTAAGCGAATAGTATTAAGCTTTGTTAGCACCTTACTGAAAGCTTCCATCACTAGAAGATTTGCTGAGTAGAGTAATGGGTGGTCCGATAAGGAATTATTATTAGAAATCGAATTAAATTTTGGAACATTGGATTCTTTAAGGAATAAGAATTTTTCTGCCGATTTTGTTGGATGATAAAAAATGCCTTTTGTATGAAGATACATCAACCATTTCGTCCTTTTTTTTTTACATGTTTACATTTCAAACCATTGGAAGGTCCGTAAAATTGTTACGAAAGTTTTCTTATCGGGTATTTGTGAAACTGGACTAAAATATCATTGACATCGCTCAGCATTGTATGTTTTTACATTCTCATCAATGGGAGGAATATTCATTGAACAGAGTTTTCACTAAAAAAATGAATTCTGCATGAGTCAGGAATACTCTGAATTACCGTAGAAGTCTAGAAAGAAAACAGATATAACTATTAGATTATGTTTCTAAAATTTTTACATAACTAAGATTACATGTAAATGGGACATAAAGCTGAATAAAATCGATCGTTTTATTAATTTTTAAATCAACATGCTAAAGTAGTTTGTTTTAGATGAGATGAATAAAAAAATCTATAGCATTTACTTGGAATTAACAAAAATATATTTTTTGTTTTGATTTGAAGAAAATTGGATTTTTGATCTTTTCTGTGTATCAGTTTGCGGATAAATGTCAAGCGCGATTTCTGAAAAATTTTTTGAGCGTTCCTGTCATAAACATTGTGACATTTGTATCATATGATGAAAGAAATGAATTCCCAAAGCACTGCAACGTCAGCAGAAAAATAACCCTAAATATTCATGAGTTAGAAATTTAGTATTTATGCTCTGAAATATTCATCTTCAAATAACTGAACATAATGTAGTTTTTCACAGCTTTTCAAAATTCTGTCTCGTAAGACGAATTTATAGATCTAAATATGAATTTCATTTTGATTATTTTCGTCTCTATTTCATCTAAAAATTTTTGAACTATTATTTATACTTTCATATTATTATCCAAATAGATTTGAGAAACCAAATTTCGAAACTTAGTACTTGAATGTCGTTATCTGCTGCTATATTTGTAATCCATTTAACCATAAATTTATTTATGCATTGTTTAAACCGATATTTTCAAATAGAAATATCCTTATCTGGATTCGAAATTATAAAGTGAAAGAATGCCTTAAACGCAAAGAAGGAGGAAGAAAACGAGAGTGACGTTCACGAGTAAATTAATTTGAATTATGATTTCAATGTCAGATTCGGGAGAAAATGATCATCTATAAATTTCTGAATTCTCCTAATTCTCTATTTTTTTTAGTTGTTAGATCTTTCTGTCAATGATTCATTGAAGCAGACCAAGTTTAGTTTAAATAAATTTGACCAGTTATATTTCTAATCATCATTATTTAAGCATTTAATCAACATTAGTAATGACAATATTAAAATGAATAATTGTAAAGCGTAGTAATTTTTCTGCCATGAAATTACGAATCAATAAATTGGCTATTTTATCACTATTTTCTTTCGTTATTTTTTTATCTTTTACGTATAGGCACTTCCACTGTTTAAAATTTTAAATTTTTACGTGATTATCGGTACACCAACATTCTATAAATTACTTATTATTCGATGCTAAATTTATCGAATCATATACTTTCCTTCCATTTTTGCACATAAAGATGGTTGGTAGAGAGTATTCTACCTACACTGAAGGAAATTTTGAGAGCAATGGTAAATGAGTAAACAAAAATTCAGCGAGCGGATTTCAAATATTATTGAAGTTTTATTATTCGATAAGTAATACAATATTTTTGTTTCCTGAAAATTATATTAGTATTTCGTACTAGAATTATTCATCTTCTTCCGATAAATCTTTATTATTAGAAATGATTTAGTGAAATGAATCTTTAGACATGGAAAATGGCAAGTAATATTAATGAATAATTCTTAGTAATTCTCTAAATATAGACGATAAATTCTAATATAAGTGTAGTAAGGGAAAATAACGATAATAAAACGGAATAGAAGTTTAATAGCAAAAGAATTTAATTATTGGTATAGTGTAAAATAGATATCGAAAAATTGTTTTAGTGTTAGAGGGACAATGTTTATGGGTATCACAGAAGTAACCGAAACATATTGCAGAGCAATGAGGATATTTTCTCAGTAGAATGGAAGAACTGCTGGATGTCTTCTAAATATCGGTTGGATCAGTTGGGTACTATCGGGAATAATACTTATCATTTCTGGAAATATGCACCTCTACATGCACAGTCGGTTCGTACTTTTCATCTCTAATATTCGCTTATCAAATCTATCTTTATGCAAGTATCATTTTGATTAGCAATATTTTATTGAATATTTTCTGTTTAGCTTAAACAACCAAAACGTTTATTGTTGTGGAAGGCCGAAAACAAACAACTAGAAACAGCAGGTGTGATAAATGTCCATGGTAATTCAGCATGGACTACAATAAGGCGTGGCTGGCTTATGATTGTTGTTTTTAATGACGCAATCGCAGTTATTGAGGTTTTTAAAAATGAGTTTTCATAAATTTTAGGGTAGTTAATGATTTTGTTTAGAGGAAATTTGGATTTTTTCATGAGACCCTTTACTGAGCCGCAATACTATACTGTGATATGATTAAGAGCGATTTTAAAAGATTCTCAACAGTGCTTTGAAATCAAAAACTTTGAAATAAAAGTTTGAAGACAAATGTTTTGAAATTTTCTGTGATTTAAAAAAATATTATGTTTATTGAAATATTCGAAATGAATTGGAAAAAACACTACACATAGCTGTTTATAATGCCAAATATTTTTGCTTTAAATATTTTGATCTAAAACGACGATAATGTTAATGATTCTTTAGGAGTGATTTTACTCTATATATAATCTACCTATCATAGTTATCATGTTTCTTTTTCAGAGACAAAATGTTATTGTATTAAACTTTCCATTGGTTTGGACAGAAATAAATGAGAAAGAAGGCAATGAATGTTTGGTGCAGGTATTTGGTCCCGAAAGCAAATTTCATATTCAATTTGCAAATATTGGATGCAAGGTGTTATACAAGTCTAAACAAATCTATTTTTCACTATAGCACTTCCTTAATGTTATTTTCAAGAAGAAAATTTTTATTCATTATTAGTATTCAAGAAATTAATTGAAGCACATTCATGCAGATTTTGCGTCATCTTTTGTATTATACGCGTAATAAATTTCAATATAGTTGAACATAAAACAAGGAAATAGATTGTCCTAAGGAAATGAGATGTTGTGTGCTTGGTTTAACAAGATTTTTTGGATTAATTTACATCTATCACCTTTTCCCCAGACGCCTCTAAAATCTTTAGATGAATTTTTTTTTATGAAGAATTTGTTTAATCATATTTTTATACAATTCTGATTGTCTCTTTCATCGATTGAAAAGTTTCCAAAAAAATCAAAATTTCAGTGCTTTAAAATTTCTCATCGTTTTATGAATAATATCTATTTATGTACGGCAACTAGATGCATGCGAAGTATCATTGCAAACTTAACTTTTAATATTTATGAATCCAGAATGGATAATATAAATGCTGTTAAATGCTACTTGAGAAAATCTATTTCAAAAAGTCCCATTTCAATTTATTTAGTTGAGGGCTTAATACCTGCTTATTATTTTAGAATACATTTCTGCACGCCATGCGACAATGGCGACATTACGATAAACGATATATGACAGATAACATTTTGGAGCGGTATACTGCAGAACTACCTGAACGACGACGTGGTTATTACAAATTTTCATCTCGTCATCACGACTTTGGAAGTTGCACTTATGATGGTTATTGGTTGTACGGCAAACCTCACGGAAGGTTTCTTTTTTCGTCCTTCCTTTCTGCTGTAAATCTAGAAATGGGTTTAATTGTTTCAAGATATATTTCATTTATTTGAATTTACAGTTTTCTCAAAGTTTTTTGATATGGTGATTTTTATTCAAAAAGATTAAAGAAAACGTAGTATATCTATTGTGAATTTTTCTAATTTTTTAAATATTTTTCCTAATTTGAAAAAATTATTATAATTCAGAATAATTCACTTGTTCTTTATTTTTTTCTGTTGGAAAAATTTGCTTATTATGAAGCATATAAAATGTTATCATGTAGTTTAATTCTTTCGAACTTACAAATCTTTCACTATAATTACTACAATGTAGTAATTATGCAATATAGGATGTTTTTTAATAAGCTTATTGATATACTTTATTATTCATTTTTACATTTTTTGTGTTAGAGGATATCTCGTGTATCCGGATAAACGGGAATATCAAGGACATTTTATTGATGGGTGTTTAGAAGGGTATGTTAATTTCCATGTAATTCATAACGTACTGATTTTGCTTGTTCCTGTAATTTATTATATTCTATAATAATTATATAATAAACTACAGGTGATTTTTCATGATATGGTGATTTGTCATATTATTTGTTTTTTTAAATAATTTATCATATTTTTTTTATTAACTAACGAAAAGATGAAATCAACTTGTATAATAAACGAATAATTTGATTTTTTTTGATTGATTTAGTTACAATACATTTTTGTTATTTAATTAAAAAATATCTCTGTCTTTTTTCATTAATAGTATTCTTAGAAGAGTAGCAAAAGTTGCAGGTTTGGGAAAATGTCGATACCTATAGGTAAAGATTTGCATAGGACCAACACATCTCCTGGATCAAAGAAGAAAGAATATCGGAATTTGATATATATACTGGTTTTTGGCGTAATGGCCGTCTAGATGGACTAGCTCATATCACGTGAGATTTTTTTTTCGAAAGTGTGCAGTGAAATTTTATGAGAAGCTAGAAAACTTTCGTAATTTTACTGTCTCTTGGGAGCTTTCCATGATGCTATGTTCGTCATAAAAACACCGTGAATTATTCCTTGCCTGCTTTTTTTAACAATGGTATTTTCATTTAGTCGCTTATTTTTTTTCCTTTTTTTTTTCTCAGATTTTCAAATGGTGATACATATGAGGGCTACATGGAAAAAGGACTAAGACATGGTTATGGCATACTGCATGTATCTAAAGGTGATGCTATGGAAATATATTTCGGCGGCTGGCAAGCAGGAATGCGTTCAGGATATGGAGTTTCTACAAGCAATAGTATTCTTCTTATTTCTATTAAAATTTTGACGCTACCAAATTCTATTTTGAGGCGTTGGCTTTCTTAAATTTTGGAATATAAATATGCTATTTTTTGAAAAATTAATTCTCTTTTTGAATTTTTTAATTCCCATAAGTACGATTAGGAAACGAAAAATCCCATTATTTTCGGATGTAAATCACAGTTTCTGAAGTTGTGTTTAGCTTTCAAAGTTGTTCTTCATGAAAGTATTTTTTTATTTCATAAATGATAATTGTGCTTCTTCAGAGGAACGTTATTTGGGTATGTGGTTGAATGATTCAAAGCATGGTAAAGGTACTTTGATAAACATCGAAGGAGTGTATCAGGAAGGACAATTCGATAAAAACCGTCTGGTGGTTCGTTTTAAATTTGAATGAATAAATGATATCCATGCAGTTTTTGGATTTATAACTGAAAGCTAAAAGGATCATTAATGCAGAATGAGTAAAATCTATAAGGGAAAGAGAATTTTGAGAATTTTCTAGACTCATTGTTTCTTCAATAGTCTACTGAAGTTTTAGATGCTAATTACAACTTTTCAGCGTGGTCGTTTGATTTTGTCAGCAGGAGATGAATACTGTGGAGTAAATTTCGAAGGTGATTTCAAAAACGCTGGTATCATTTGTGGAGAGGTAATTGTAAAAATGAAAGACATAAGATTCGAACTTTTTGAGAACAACAGTACTGACAAATGAATACGATTTTTTGTTAATTTTGTAATTTTATATCTCTGTAAGATAGATTTTAACTAGATTTTAACTTATAAGGAAAGAATACTTACAGGGGACGCTTTATCTGAATCAGTTTGATCGTGTAGAAGGATGGATGACAGGTGACATTATCAATGGTGAAGTTAAAATCATCAGTGCCACTTATTGGAGACAAAAACCTGTGCTGCTATCATCTTTTTCGCTAGACAAGTAAATTTTGATAGCTTCAACAATGTACAGCCTTTTTCTTGAAATTATAATTTCTGGGTTCCAGTGAAATCTCATCAATACCAACTCAATGGACAATTGATCCAAAGCTGAAATGGAAGGAGCTTATCCAAAGTTTCTTAGTCTATGATCTCAATGTTCCAATTCATATAGCAAGTGCTGCTGATGTAAGTGAAGTTGCTGACGATGCATGTCGTGTTACTGTATGGAATTCTCTTGCATCGTATATGATGATGATTCATCTAGGAATGAACAAAGAAGAAATTAAGTATGTATTGTTTCTCATAATTTCTCGTAACATCGTAAATGTTTTTCTCATAATTATCGTTTCTTCAAATTGAAATTAGGTTTTTAATAAATTGTAGATTATAATTTTCTACATAACAAGCCTAACTGTGCATTTTTTTATGTTTGTTCGATGCTTTTGTCAGTTGATATTGACTGACTTTTTAACCTTTAAAGAATTTTTTAAGAGTTACATTCGACAAGAATCTTGAAAAGATTCCGCAATACACTTTAGAGTGGTCAAGTAAATATTACGAAATGGTGCAGCAATATTGGAGCTTGGTATACTTTTCAAAAATTTCACGTGATTTCTACGATTTCTTATTTAATTCAAATTATATTGCATTTGTGTCATAGATTAATCATATTATAATTTCTATCTTAGATTTCTGAAGTAAAAATTTTCTCATCATCTTTAGTTTATTTAATATCGCTTCTTTTTTTATTTTTTTTTAACTGAAAAATCTAATATTAATATTTATTTGAACTAAAATTAATATTTGTTTGAATTCTCAATTTTATTAGGCATTATTACTCATCTTATTGTTTCATTGCTGCTTTGTAAAAACACGATTTCTGATTCCTCTACTTATTCTTTTTTGCAGGCCTTAAGGCACAAATACCACCCACTTCGACGATTAGTGTTTGGTTTATTTGAAGTCTTTACTGGTTCTTATGGCGCACTGGGTACTCATCGATCTATTTGTAGACAAGCTGTTTGCGAATTGCGCAGTATACATTCGAAGATTTATTCCGTTATGAGGTGAAACACCAACTAATTCATGAATAGATTCTTATAAGTTCTTAAAATGTATGTTTCCAAAGTGTCACTCATTCAAGCATTTTTTCTAGTTTCAGATTATTATTCAGTAGTTTGCCTCACACAGTTGAAATGTTTGGCCCTATGCCAATATCTATAGAAAAAAATCTAGCATCCGGAAATATTGATCACTCACAACCAACCGAAGGAAAGTAAGTTTACTTCATTTCTCAAGTTGCTTGTTCCCTTTATCATTTGTACAAAAGTGTTTTAAGATATTGATAATTATTAAAATCTAAAATTGCTAAAAGTTCTTACGAGTATTTCAAATATTGAAATGATGTACCAATAAATCTTGTTAAAATTTATATAGAGTAGAAAGTTTCAAAAAAAGGTCATGATGCCATTCATCAAACAATTTTTTCCGGTCTAACCATTAGTTAAACTACCTCGAGTTAGTTGCAACATATGATACATGCAAATTTTCAGGATTGCAACTGAACCATCGAACTTCGGAGCATCTCTTTTATATCCTTCTTGCAATTTTATTATTGAAACATTTTTCTCCGAGTGTTATGCTGTGATTTTTACACTCTATTCAGTAAGTTGTGCTGATTTGGATCGACGATATTGGAAAAGAGTGGTTTATTTGAATGCTTTCACTGATGTGAAATTACTCGCTTACCTTGAAATAAATCGGTAAAGTTTCGAATCTAAGTTTTGTTTTGTTGTCTTCTACAAATGCTCAGTGTTCTGTTTATGAATTACGAAGTTTTGATGCCTATTCTTTCCGTTTGAAATTTGCTGTTATTCTTGAAAATAAAACTTGTTCGAAAATTGAAATTTTTGTAGGGATCTCTGGCCAATTAATACTGAAAACGTCGATGATCTTGATATGCCATTGGTAAGTCTTCACTGAAATCTAAGTGCATTTTGATTTGCTGTTCTCTTGAGTGCAAGCTAAATAGCATTATTTGAAATGGTACAGACACGCACTATCCATTAAAATTGAATCAGTGGGAAGCAAAATACTTTGATAAAAGCATCCATCTACGCTAAATCTTTTCAGGAGTAAAATCACTGTATGATTTACAGATTCGCGCAACTGCTCGTAAGAAGTTCTATAAATCAGCTATTCAGACATTGCAGCAAATCAGTTCACATTTCAACCCAATATTGAAACTTGCAGCGTTGGCAGATACATTCACGGAAATTGGGATGGTTAGTTTCTTACTGTTATATACTAATTACAATGTTTTATTGTTTTATTATTCAGTGAAATTTGGGATATTTCATCGAAAACTTTGTGCAACAGAACTTCATATAATTGCACTATCCTTTTAGGATGTAGATTATTTTCTTTTTTCATCTCATTCCAGCTTATTTTCATGTATTTACTCTTAGTCCAGAACTTCCACTGCAATTTTCTATTGGTACTATGTTATCCTTTAACAACTGAGCAAAAGACAGAAGAGAAAATAGTGCTGAACTGAAAAAGAGCAAAAAAAATTTTTGGCACTGATGAAAAATGAATTTTCCTTATTTGACTATTGTTCTAAAGCTTTTTAATTGCTAAAATAATATCGCTAAAATATAAAATAAACTACCTGATGTTCAAAACTTGCTTCCTAGATATCCAGAATATAATTAATTTCCTGATATTTCTCCTTCTGTTTATAAAATGCATAAACAAATACGCATGAAGTTCAAATTATTTTAAAATACAAAAGATCAACAACCCTTATATATAGATAAAGTGTATAGGCACACAACAACAATAAAACGTAATATCCATGAGAATTGACATTACACGTCAGAAAAATTAGATTTCCTACAATAAAAAAGGAAAAAAAATCACTTAAACATCAAATCTAAGAAAAGTACATTGAGGTAGAAAGTAGGAAGACCATTTTTCAGTGATCAATAGTAATAACAGCAAAAATGTTGAGGTTTCAAAAGACATTACTCCTGATTATATTCAAACACTTTTAATGAATTAGATATTAGAAGAAATTTAACAAAAATGAGAGTCTGTTTTAAAAAAATAGATATGAGGTATTAGAATTATTTACTCTAACTTGAAATTAATGTTTCTTTTACTGAGTTCTAAACAATGGAAAGATGTTTGGCAATTATCATTTGCTTTTTACAATCCATCCAATATCGATGGAGAATATCGTATAAAAAGGAATTGGATAACAAAAATATAAAATAACTACTAAAAAAATCAAATAATGGAGTGATAATAAGTGCATGAGATATTATGGGTTTGGTTTTTTAGGCTAAAAATTTCTCCGTTCCCCCGTTCTTCGTGTCAATTATTTTTATTCAACGTTTTCAGTTTTCGACACATATTATTGATGTGAAATTGATCCATAATTGAAGTACCGATGGACTTTCTACTTGATTTTTTTCTGAATAATGAAAATCCATGGTGCTAGAATATGGATTTGTATTACATAGTAATGCAAAAAAAATCTTAAGTGATTAATAATAAAGTAAATTAACAGGTAGACAAACTTAAGATCACAGCTAGATATTTTTGAAAGGACAAAAAAAGTTTGAAAGCATACTTATGCATGGAAAATTGATTACCTAGCCAGATAACTTCATTGCGAAATAAATTACGTAATAATGAATCTGATTTCATCTTAATGTTTAGATTTATTTTAATTTCTTTTCTTATTGCTTGTATTAAGAAGAAACTTCTACCAACCAGAATCTCTAGCAGCAATATTTCGTACGATTCTACAAAATAATGAAAAAATTCTTTTGTCGACTACGTAGATACAGAGCATATCCTCATAATTTTCCAAAAATCAGTACAAAAACTTACATTACAACTAGGAATCAAGCATAGTTTGTAGAATGCGATCTAAAAGTGTATTAAGAATTGGAACCGGTACGGCAAGTGATTCTGGTACCACTGTACACGGTATGTCTTGAGAGTATTTTTTATCGGAAATGGGTGATGAAGCCGAATCGGAAAGCTTTGCTGGCAATACGAATGCATGAATTACTGGGACGTCTGAATCCTTATAATTTTCTAGTTCTTTGCAAAGTTCTTCATCGATTGCTGAATTTGGCCAGCACTTTTTGTTCTCATTTTCATTTGAAGTAATGGTAGTGACAGAAATATTTTCACAGGATTTAGATCGATTAGGTGATGAAATGTTTCCCAGTTCTATTCTGTTTGAATTTTCTAGTTCTATTTCTTCAAACTGCTTATGTTTATACGATTTACCATTAATATTATTTTCTTCTGATCTATTCCCATCAGCACTTGTGTTACGAATCATATTTTCATCTTTCGTTGGTAAGGCAATATTTGAATGAAGAGCAATAGCTGCCATACATTCCAAGAATCGTGCTTCCATTGCTGGTGGTCGGTGCTGGAATAGTTTTATTTTTTGACAGATATTGTGGTAAAAGCACATAACTTGATGGTCGAATATGAAATGTGTCGGTAAATAATAGAATATCTCTGCATATTACCTAACAAATTCCACAAATATGGTCGACATGAAAGGAAAGAATATCATAGAAGAGTGCCGATAATAAAAAAAAAATCTGTAGAATTTTTGATTGGGATTATACAGTCGAAAATTTTAGAAGTTGAACAAAAAATAAACGAACATTTAAAGGATGATGACGGTCTGGCGAATTTTCATCAAATAGATCAGATGCTACACATTTTTCTTTATTTTCTTTGCTAATTTTTGAATCTTTGTCCGATAAATCTTTATTATTTAATTCCACTAAATATTGCTGTTGCCGTTGATTTTTCTCCGAGTTATAAGCTGAAAATGAAAAATTGTTTAAAAATTTTTTTAAAACAAGCTTTATTTGCCGTTGTGAAAGATTATCAGTGTTGGTATTCTTTTAAAATACAAAATCACTGAATAGTAAATTAGTGAAAATAATGTCTTTTGTTGAATAGTTTTGGAAATAAGAGAGTGTTTGATGGTGGTCTTTCAGTTTTTCAAGAAGATACAAGAGAAGATTAACAACAGATAAGCAATGCGATTTTCATATTACGGAATGAAAAATAATGATAGAGCCTACTCAATAATGTTTTCAGAAAAAATTGTGAATTTAGATAGGAAAAATTTGGTTGAAAAAGAAAAAGATTTTTTCATACTTTTAGATGAGCTGAGAATCAAATCTGCTGCAAGAATACGTAATAAAAAAAGAGTCAAACTGATAATTATAAACCATAAAATATTTTTTAAGTTCACTTTTCAGAATTTAATCTTTAGTTTTAAGTTTTTAAAATAAAGAACCTTTCATAGATTTCTGCAAATTCCGTTGTCCACGTTCGTCAGTAATATCTAACTTACTCCGCTTCCCGCGTATCACTTCCGTTTCTTGTTCGATAATGTGATTTTCATTACACAAAGATCGTAGTATTGACATTTCACCATAAGACCTTTTTATATGAATACTCTGCTGTTTAATACCATTATTGTTGTGATGTGATGAGGAGTTATGGTTTGATTCAGGGTTTAGTTGCTGTGCCAAGGAAGATGCGATACCATTAGGTAAAATATCAGATACCGTATTACTTGTACATGTATGTTCTTTAGCGATAGACGATAACGAAGATCCGTTTGCCAATAAATTTATCTATAAATAGAACTACTAAATTGATGCCTGATTCATTCATATGTTGGGAATGTACGTATATTATAACATTTTGAGGAATTTTTATTAACTGAACTAAGGAAATTTTCAGCGGAGATAATTTGAAATTCTAAAACAGTCTGGATATGTTACTAAGATTAAGATTTCTCGATTTTAACGCATCATGTTTTTCTTTTCATGAAACAGCGAAGAAAAATGTCTTGTCTATATTAACAAATAAAAATCAGAAACAACCTGTGCTTGCAGTAAAGATTTTTCGATTGTAGATGTATCGCCAGCACTCTTATTTATTGTATCACCAGTAAATGTACTACTTCCATTTGCTGAAGCTGTATATGTTGAGAAATTCGGATCAGCAAATTGTAGCATTCGAAATTGTGGCGTCAAAAGTCCTAACGCAGCAGCAGTAACTGGTGGAAGAACATTGAAAGCAGCAGGGAAAAATCCTGCAGCAGCGGCAGCGGCAGCTGTAGCCATTTGCATTTGCATAAGAAGTAAATTTAGTGGTTGTTGTGATGATGCTACAGGAGGTACCGGAGGTATAGAAGGTAACGATGACGGTTGTGTAAATAAAGAAGTAGTGGATGTGACCGCACTACCGGATAAATCGGTATTTATGGGTGAAAATGCTGAAAAATGATGCGCTAATGAAGTATTTACTGATTGTTGTTGTTGTTGTTGTAGGAAATTACGTTCCTGTTGCTTTAAGCAAGACTGCAACTGTGATGGTAGTAAAGAATACAATCGGTCATTATCTACAAATGATGAAAGGCATGCTGATAAGGGTGGTGATTGTGTTGTAGTTTTATGTAATGCTGCATGAATGTTATTGGTAGTAGTAGCGGTAATAGAAGTTGATACAGCAGTTGTATTAGCGGTAGTAGTTAAATGGGAATTTTGCTGTAATTGGCTATGTAACTGAGCAGCAGCAAAATATGCTCTTTGTAATGCAACAGGATCAAACAGTGGATTGATAGCAGTTGAGGTAGCTGATACAGTGGTTGAAGTTGTTGTAGGCACCTTGTTTGTCTCCATTTTCCTTCGCTCTTTTCCTTAATAACACTTTTGTGATATCAACCGTAATGCATTAATTTGGTCTAAAATGAGAATACGATTAAAATTAATAAATTATGAAATCAATGAAGGATGTATGCGCATATGTAGTCGACAAATTCAAACAATAATAGTGCTCATCATCATGATGACAATCAGAATGAATGATGATCGGGTGCAGAGAGAGGGCTGCTACTATTGCTGCTGTGATGCCAACTTTTAACTGAAGTACAACATCTCGTAAACATGGCAA
Organism: Dirofilaria repens; assembly: GCA_008729115.1. Classification (NCBI taxonomy): domain Eukaryota; kingdom Metazoa; phylum Nematoda; class Chromadorea; order Rhabditida; family Onchocercidae; genus Dirofilaria; species Dirofilaria repens. The sequence continues at coordinate 214,125 of SNRZ01000098.1, forward strand.
GGAAGGCAGACGATCGTACTATTCTACTGGTAAATAAATATCAATAGCTAGAAAACATAAAGTGCATTAAGTGAAGTGTATAAGAGCTTCTACTCGTTTCGCTTTAGAGCTCGAATAAGAAGAGATATATATTGACATATTACGTTGTACTTCGATAAGTTGTTGAAAACAACTGGAAAAATCTGCTAAAGCTATGAAGAATGAAATATATGCCTTAAAACGAAAAAGCAATCTTCCATTTCTGCAATTCTGTCATACTACTACTATTTATTGACCTTTCATAATACCGCCCCTCTCGCTTATATTTTTATTATCTTACTTATTTTGCTTCATCTTTGCTACTGTTTATTTATGTATTCCGCAGTAAAAGTGCAAACGACTGGATTCCCTGCAGAATTTTTGATGCAAAAGATTTTTGCACTGATGTTGATCGATGAGTAGTACCAAAGTGCCAATAGTTAATAAAAAAATATGGAAACACAACCCTCTCGCTATAGCCATTCCTTCTATTATTTTCATAAGATGTTAGTAATTTGAATAACGAATTGAATAGTTTTTAGTAGAATAATCAGATATTATCTCTTTAAGTCATGTTCATATATCGCCTAACCGATAAGACATGCTATCTCCTGACTTCTAATGTTTCTGCCACATTGCGAATTTTCGAGGTAATCTTACATTTCTCAAACAAGTCTTCTATCTTTTGTAGAACGAGAAATATAAAAATAGAATATCTGCTCGTGCATTTCTCAAACAAGCCAATATTTTGCATGGAACCTCTTTATAAGAATTGAAATTCGTACATTATCAACAATGTAGCTGTCATTTTGGCGACAAAGAATTTTCGTCTAGTTTAAAGTACAGTTATGCAGCCAGTATTACTATCTATAACAATTACTATTATGACATTTAAATGTGATATTTCAATATATTAATACAAGAATTATTTGAAATCGCATTCCTCACAAATATTTTGATTAGTTAATGAGAATATTTCACAAATTCCCACATTACGGCAAAAGCAGTTCGGTTATGCATGAGCAGATCTTCTATCATTTTTATATTTTTCGTTCTACAAAAGATAGAAAACATACGATAAAGTTCAGTAGTATGATTCAGTGAAATCATCCCATCATAGAATCTATTACGATGGAATAACCTACCTAAATATACAGAAATATTAAAATTTAACAGTTTTTTACGATAAATTCCAATAAACAAAGATATTCATCTGGGTGATGCATCCAGTAGAAGTCCGTTAGAACAATTATTGCAAAAAAATAGTATACTCACACTCGAAAATTTCTATTTTATAGAAATTTTATGAAGGAAAAATATGAAACAGAAATCTTCGAAGAAAAAAAGCGGAAATCATTAGTCTGAAGTGGAACAATGAGGAAAAATCACAACATATAAAGATTATATACGACCGTACAAAAGTAAAGCGTATCATTAACAAAATTATTATTGAGATAAGAGTAAGATAGCTACGAAGTAAGAAACAGTTGTAACATTCGCTCCCATTAGTTTCTTTATATATATTATTAGCTTTTTAATTAAAACTTATTTCATGGACGATAATGGTGTATGATAATATACGGTAGTTTTACAAAGAAAACTTCAAAATTTATAAAAAAGGACATGTTAGCAAATTCGTTTTTACATGCATAGTGGCACACATTTATGATTACTTCTTGAAAGACAGTTATTTGTCAGATTTTAGTCGAAAAAATTTAAGTTGACTTAGTTTAAAAAATATAAATTAATGACAAAACAGATAAGGGAACATATTACTATTATTACAGATTCAATGATGATATCAGCAAAGCAGCCGTAGTTTGCAAGAAGTAATGATTATCCAAATTTGAATATGAAATGAAAATAGACTTCCTGACAAATTTATCAGACAAATCCTTCAGGAATGTAGAAATTTGAAAGAGAACGAGAAGGAATTTGTTCATTACGTACATATCAGTAAAGAATAGAGTAAAAAAACATTGAGTAAAGAAAGCAAGCCTTTAGGAAGAAATATTTACGATGGGGGCAAATAGTAACAACAAGGACCAGTAGACTCCGAAATATCTCACATTCAGAATCTTGTTTTCCATCAAACCGACATGAAAGTTTCATAGCTTTTTCTGCACAAAGTGCAATTTGCAAGAGAAATTCGTCATTCATTTTATGTATGTTTTCCATATGAACCTATCTGAAAAACATTGCATTTATTTGTCCTGAATCTGATTAGATTTTAGCTCTTTTTCTTTCATGTATTAGACGAAAAAAGAATCATTATGAACAGTATGAAATATGTTTTTAAACCTAATTCTTCCACATTTCTAATTTAATTGAAATTAAATCACTATCAAGAAATTAAATCACTATCAACAATTTAACTAGTGAACAATTAGTTTCTCAAATTTTTTTTCAAGATTCCTTGCACTTGCATGAAATCACATTTCTCTTTTCTGAAATATGTACAATACAAGCTATCCAGGCCAACTTCATAAATAAATCAAAAGTAACTAGTATATTTTTGAAGGATCAACTTCCTAATTCTAGTAAATATTAAGAAATCTAGAAAACTTTAAGAAGTCGAAGAAATCCAGAATCAAATATTCTATATCTTAGTAAACTTTTAACAAGCATTTTCTAGTAAAGCTCAATTTTACACATATCATTCGTTGATGCATATTGTAGCAAACGCGATGGATGATTTCTCACAATGTTTAATTTTAGTCTCAGGCATGCTATATTTTATTTTCCCCTCATTTCTCCCCTGGGATATAATTTTCACCTCTATCGTTGGGACAGACCCAAATTCACTTCTCCACAGAGACATACCGCTATCTTCCTTCTGATGTTAAAATGTAAGTAGCCATTCGAAAAAAAAATTTAATGCCAAAATGAATAAATGTTTTAGCGAAATATTTACATGCTTGTTCTGCTTGATTATTCGTTGTAATATGTTAAGATTTTATTTTAATAAACAAAATAAACAGAGGATAAAAATCATTTATTTATCTCAACAACTGATATTTTCAACTATCTATATCAAAATTTCGAGCATATTGCTTTGCATAAACAAAGAAATTCTGTTAAACTTTGCTTAGAGAAAATTTTACAGTGAACCGCCCTCCTCTACACTTTCAAAGTACATCCTTTTTTTTTTGAAATGCTAGTCGGCACAAAAAATTCAGTATCCGTTTATCTGAAAAAAAAATGTTTTATTATTAGATGACATTTAACTAGAATCTATTAATTCCCACATCATTTTTGTAGAACCGGGCATGCGTATATTAATACTCTCATATTTTCTTTCTTTCAAATCTCATCAAATTTTTAATAGTACCAGTAATTATGAGCTTTCTATAAACAGATTTTCATATTTTGAATGTAGGAATTAAACGAATAGAATGGCAATAGCAGTAAGTAGTTCAAGTTGCTGTTATAGAGATGTCTAATCTGGAAAAAAAAGTGAAAGGCAGGTGGCGTGAGCTAACAGACGTAATCAAGGTAAATGCAAGCAAAATGACCTAAGATAAGATTACTCTTAGTAGTTGAATGTATACAAAAAAAGTGCTCCTTGTCAATTCTAAATAAATTTTAATATCACTGGGTAAATTTTGTTGTATAAAGAAAGCTGTAATATCCAGCTAAATACAATTTTAGTAATGCTAGAGAAGAATGGAGTGAATAAGGGAGAGAAGAGAGAGCATGGAGATAAATGGAATATGTTTTAGACTATTCCATGCTGCTAAATGAAGGTTTTCTCGATTAGTTTAGCATTCTCGTCCTGAGATGTCTTTGAAGACAGTCTCAAATATACCGAGGGACAGAACTACCTTAGCAATGTTGATGGATGACTACTTCTCGATGAAGCGGAAATTCTTTGTCGCTGTGGCGAGATGACTAAGAAACATAACGTTATCTGGGGAATTGATAAGGAAATGAGTGGATGTAGTCGCTCTCGGTCAGCCAAGTGTCAAGTACTTGCGCGGAAGAAAAGAATCACTGTCGGAGACGCTCGAGTAGGGTCGTAATCTGATTGGATGGATGAAACGGAATGAAATAAAGAAAAAGATAGGTGAACATAGAAGAGAAAGAGGATGACATGGAAAAGCGCTGTCTGCAATACAAGCAGAATAATGCAGTCGACTTGCAAGCAAGCAGAAACGAGGCTGTAGGGTGTAACATTCCATTATTAAGGCAGCAGTGGCGACGGTGATCGCGATGCAGACGACGATGACGAAGGATGGAGAAGATGGAAAGGAGGATATTTGGAAGGAAAGCAAGCATAGATAGTACTGGAAAATTTTGCGAAAGTAGAGCACAGGAAACTAACTGCAAGTGGCTGCAGCCATCGTACCTTCTCGCTCTCTCCCTCATCAATTTTCGCATGTTCAACAAATTTCGGACTGATTTTTAGTCTTCTCTGTCTTCAGGCAACGATTTTCAGAAAAGTTTGTATTGAGATGGCGAGTGTCCATTGAATAAATTGGACAAGAGTTGGTGGATAATTACTATACACTGCATTTTCCAACTTATTTGTTTAAATATATTATTTATTGTTTTCATCACTCTATCAGTCCGTCTCTTCAATCATTTTTATATCTCATCGAAGAAATGATCGAAAGATTGAATGGATAGTTATAGTTTCGAGAATCGTTCCTCCTTTTCAGACCATCCCATCAAATTTATCTATTTCCATTCGCATTACAAAGAATAAATTCGTTGCAATGCACAGCTACTAAGATGATGGTGAAGGATTTTATTATCGTTTGCGACATTCCATTAATGAGCGAACATCGCTGTCATTGTTCGCCCTTGGTTTGAACGCTCAGTAGAAATGGAAAATAGCATTCGAAGAGTAATTCGCAAGTTTCATGAACTGCTTCAATTTTTTGGTTAGGACCCATATTATAGCATGAAAATATTGACTGAATCATGCTATACGTAATTATTACCATGTTATAAATCGTCTGTTGGAAGAAAATATCGGATTCAAGAAAACACTTCCTATCTTCTGTATGTATGTGTGATGTCAGAGGTCTTTTCAGGGTTGAGTTCCATCAATCATATGTTAGCAACATCATTTAGTAGGAGATGCATAGTGTTAAAATAACTAGTCGGATGTTTGATCGTTAAAAAAAAATTGAGAATTTCTCGACTTCTTTTATGCAGCCCATTGAACCATAAAATTGTCATCAGTATAACAGATCCTTAAAATCGATGATTTTCACATGGAAAACATTCATGTAAAACATAGATTCTTATTAATTCGTAACGGTTAAATGGTTAAAGTTAATTTAAATAACTGGAATATTATATGGCAGCAAACATGGAAAAGTCAAATTTGCTTGATGTGAGCCGAAAAAAAATTAGCAATTTGTTAGTGTTACTTCAATGCATTATAACGTCTTCCCATTCATGTTCTTTCTTCCCATTTGGGGTGTATTAGATCTTCTGTCTTTCATTATTTGCAGTTTGTTTTCTGATTAAAATTCGACTCCTGAAGTTTAAAAAAAGACAGAAGGTGGGGTATAAATTGAGTGAACAACTTGATTATTTATAAATTACTGTTTCTGAATCAATCTTTATGATTCCGCGACTTAAATGGTAGAAGGTCGATATACTCAATTTGCACCGGAATTCTTTATCCATCTTTTCATTTCGCAATAAAGAAGGAAGTCCTTTCGCAGACATTTACAATGGATTAGATGACAGTGTTATCCATAAATAGCTTTTAATCATTGTTATACAAAATAAACATGGCAAGATGGGTCCGATGCTGCAGCATATTTGATTATTTAGTTAGCGTCTACAATGTTTGTTCTTTGTCTAAAATATTGGAGAAAAGAGATGATACAAGATGGAAGATGGAATCACGCCTGCACGCTCTATTTCTTGTTAAAAGGATAAGAGTGCATAGCCTATTTTTCTAAGAAAAGTTGGCAAGTAAAGTGGATAAAATAGACTTTAATAAAAATTCATTTGCGATATAAAATGATGAATTCATAGCTTAAATCAAAAACTTGATATTTAATCTCAAATAGTTCTAGCTATCGCTTGCTAAACAGTTTAAAAGTTGAAAATAGGCATTTCGATCATTACAAGGCACATTCTAGTGCGCCACTTTTTTGTTGTGCTCGTCCTTGTGGACAAGTACTGACGGAGGAATTTCCATCTAAAACTGGAATTTGTATTAGCCTTCATTTTTAATGGATGCAATGACGACACCACCTTTAAAACATTCGTTCAAGTCATTCAGAATTTAGTGAATCAAGAAATAAAGTGCTGTCTGCAGAATCTATCTTGCTTGTTGTAATGTATATATATTCAGCCACTGTGAAAAGAGATCATCCTCTCGCTTATGAAATAATTTCACTTCGATATTCACATGAGTGCTTGATTGCTTATTTCATTCCCATTATCTAGGATTCTCATTGATAGTAAAGGTGTTGCGCTAAAGTAACATTGCTCAATGAGGAAAAATATGCGCAACTGATCGTTTCACTACTTAAATATTCGCATTTAATGTTGAGTAATGTAATGAAATGAATCTATTTCGTTAACTTCTTATCTCTAACATATAAACTTATAATGATGCATTGAAATGTAAATCACCAATTTGTAATTTCATTTTTCTTTTTGTCGAAATCTGTTTTACTTTCTTGCTATATGACATTAATCAAATCGGTTTTCATACATCACTCTATTCCATTAAGCTACTGTTTTCAAGGCTATTTCAATAAAAGTTTCCTTTTTCTAAAAGATTACATATAAAATTAAATAAAAAATTAATAAGGAAAAAACCATTCATGTTAATGTGTCATTATTCCGATAAAAGTTAGGCTTCAGAGAAAACGAGGGAAATGACAAGAGCATTTGGAATAGTTGAATATTATTGATCCCTTTTGCACTGCAAATCAAATTTGATAAATTACAAGTATGATGATATGAGAATAGAAAGCATTAAGTTGCAGTCTCGGGAAATGCAGTGAATGAAGTTTCGTTGCTTCGTTGTTGATCCTCCGTCTACTCTTCCGACTTTAGTGATTTTATTCTTTTTCTCGTTTGAGCTCTCCAGCATCTATATTTTTTTACCTCTAATTGTGCAACTGAGATTGAAATACATTGCCAAGCAATAATTTGCCATGAAAAAGAGCGAAAGATTTTGAAAAAAGTGCTAGATCCGTGACACTAATGTAGAAGAGTTTAGCAAATCGTAAATGCCATTTCTAAATTAATGTTATTACATCACTAGTATCTCATTGATGGATATTTGAACTATTATTATGCTCGGTTCTTAAAAGGACAAAAGTAAACTAACAGAGTATAAGGAATATAGTAATCCGAAAATATTGCTATGGAAATTCAAGGGAATGATGTGAATAAATGCTATGCAAATAATTGAATATTTTAGCTTATTTTTATGTTTAGATTTGGTGAAAATCAAATATCTTTTGATAGTAGATGATTCGATTCTATTGCAATTATTAATAGCATCAAACTTGCCTCTGAAAATTATATTGGCTATTATATTGTTAAAACATACTTTTTTCACGTAAAATACAACAGAAAGCCAGAAGTGAACGCACAAAATTTGGAATTTTTTGGCTAAAATTCACCATTGTCCAACGGATTAATGATTGATAATGTGTTCAGCTGAGAATAAAAATTATGTATAACTATTTCATATCTGTTACACTTCCATTTGACTGTTCATTCACTAATGCCCAATGCTTAGCAATTATTGATTTTTTTTAAAATTGATAATATAGATTTAGTTCGGAAATGTTTCGGCTTTTAAAAATCAAGTCTAGAATTTTAACCTACAAATAGATGTGCAAAAATTATTCATTATGATGAGTCTGAATTGAAGTGAAGCTGTGCACGTTAAGCTATTAAATTTTCTGATTTCCATCCTAACTTCCTATCCGCATTTGTTCTTTTTCCTTCTGGCTGAATGAGTGTAATGAGTATTTGATATATTAAAGGATTAAGGTCCATTTAATAAAAATAAAGTTAGAATTAGATCCCGACGAAAGTTCAAAGAAGAGTTTGGTTTATTTTTTATCGATCTTTGTGTTTTTCAAAAAAGTGCTGATACTTCATGTGTAAAATGAGAATAAAATGAATGGATGATTAGTTTTGGATGACAAACTATGAAAATTTAAGTCCAACTGATAGTTTCATTGATCGCCCAAATTTTGTTCAGCATTATTTCTTAGTAAAATTACATCTTTCGGGAGATTCTTTTCTATTACTATTATTTCATATAAATTAGTTACGTGCAGAAAACTTTTTTTTTTGTCGCTGCAATAATGATAATTATTCCTTATGAATCATGATGATTTTATTGCGAATGAACATGATAATAGTGATAATTTATGTGTTTCAGTGTGTGTCTCAGTTCGCACCTGCTGGTGATAGCCATGTCTGGACTACGGATGATCTTCTTCCAGCATTTGTATATGTGACTGTACGTGCCCAGTTGCAACACTTAGGCGCCGAAATTCGTCTTATCGAAGATTTTGCACCTCAACTGCAAGGTAGTGGACAAATTGAATTAATGTTCACCACTCTTAAAGCTAGTTACTTCCAAATTTGCAACGATAAGAATCTACCCTGAAATGTTTTTTAAAAATTTGAATGCCTCATTAAAAAAAAGAAACTAAAGTTGTTAATGACATATATCTCACTTAATGAAAGTCGTTTAGTTTTCAGTTCATTTGAAAACCCTTGTGCTTAATGCCTTGCTACTACTTAGCATATTCTAAAATCTCCAATCACTTATTTTAATTTTTGATATTCACGTAATACATATATAATATTCCTTTTTCACATTATATTTTCATGCCAACAACCTGATTGATAAAAAAATGCTTATATACATATATATATATATTATCAATAAAATGATGTTCTTTGGAGTTCTTTCATTGTTTTATACAGATCCCATAGACAAATTCGTTACATTAAGCGACTCGTAAATTTATAAAATTCATAATTTCATTACTCTATATTTGACGGATTGCACCTCAAATAAATAATCTGGATACATAATGACTTATGAACCGTCGGTACTTCAGCGAATGATGTTTCATCCATCTCTTAAAAGATCTATATACTCTTAGAATATATATATTCTGAACTAAGAAGAAATATGAAAAGGACTGTTATAAATACTGGAAGAGTTGTTTCTCCTGATATTTATTAATCGTAAAGTGAATTGTACTATGCAGTAGTTTTATGTTCAATGCTACCATGTTTATTTTGAATATATAGTCGAAATTGATTGTCTGTCTTATTTTGTTAATAGTATTTGAATTTGAAAACTTTTAAATTCAAATTAAATAACAATAAATAAATAGAAAAATGAAAAATAAAATGGTATTATATGGGAAAATAGAAAGGCAAAAAAAATGTTTTTTAGTTGAAAAAGTAAGGGATTCAAATTCTATGAGAGTTACTTGTATGTACATTATTGATAAAAATAGCAATTCCTAATATCTTTCCTTAATTTAAGTAAAACAAAATTCTCGAATTTAAGAATTTCACAAAAACGATTAATAGAGAGATGGATATAAAATGGTCTCTCAAATAAAATCCCAGAAATTTTTAGCAAATTCGTAATCTCTTTTCATTTTGCATCTACAGCATTGCACCGACTTTTACTACTATCTTCTACTGAAATTTTAATCTGCATGGTGAAACTTTTGCTAAATATAGCATTGAATTAAAAAAAATTTCCTTCGTGCCGTTTTGGTTCTTTTTCTCTCATTTTTGCACAAAATTCCAAGGATTTTACAATCTTAGGTTATTGAAAATTTGCTAAAAACTTTTTCACTTTTGAAATTTTTCGATATGTACTTTTTTCTATTTTCGCATAATAATAATACTATTGATTTCTCACTTCTTATATGCCTTGAAATAATTTTTAGCATAATTAATGACCATACTATTTTTATATTCCAAATTGAGTATCCGAAATCTGATGTATATATTAGTTATTTCAAAATTACCCGAAATGAACAAGCTGCAGATATTGTCAAGAAACATGTAATGGTGGAAAAGAGCATTCAATTTTGAGATTAAATAGAATCGATGAATTTTATATATATTGCACTGATCGCTCGAGATTTTCAGCGCAGCATCATCGCCTATTGTTACGATTGATACATTTTTTCACCATCATTTTCTGAATGAAGAAGTATCCATCTAACTTCGATTTAAAATCATTAATGGTCATCACTATTCTACATTAGTGATATCAAAATGGCAATCGAGATGTAGATATATTTAAACTTGAAATTTATCATTCAAATTTATCCTTGCACTGCAATCAAAACGCGAACGGAGGACATGAATGGCTTCACAAATTATAGAAATATGACTATGCAATCAAGGGCTGAAGAATTTTGACATTAAGATATTAGATATATTTGCAGGAGTTCAAAATTTGTCTTGAATTTTAAACCAAAGAATAGTAAGAATTTCGCAAAAAACAGAATCTAATCTAATATGCTATAGCAAAAATTATTTTTTAAAATTCTGTTGCAGACACTAACCAGCACTAATGCATAAACAATACAAAAGTATGAACAACTTATTTCGATAAATAAAACAGTAATTTACTATGACAGTAATGAAAAACATACAGAAGCTCAACATCCAACAAACAGCAGATTGAGCGAGGTATGAAATGAAATATTAATAGATATGAAATAATCAAATATTTACAAAAAACAATGTAAAAAAATAATGGTGAAATAAATCAATCGGTATGAGTTCCATTACTTATTTAATCGATAATGTAAGAGTTTAAATATCCTGTACTATAAACAACTGGAATTTCAAAGGTATCTATAGAATTCGGTAAAATTCAACTCATAGTTTGGGTAGACAAAGTAATTTAACAAAATAAATCACTGCAGCGATAAAAAAAGATTTTCGTAAATGATTGATTTTAAGTCGTAAAAATGAATCCTCCTTTATTTTCGAAAAAATTCAAAATCTACTTTATAATTCTAAGTATCAGATGAAAACTGATAAATTATTTTTTTTTGTTTGTTTAAATAATACGATTTTCTTAACTTTTTAATTTTAACAATAAAAGCATAATTCAATTTTAGATATCCTGGTATCTGTCCATGTCTGTCCTCTCATACAATGTCTTTTTAAAAAATATTTTCTAGTTTAGGATAATTTAAATGTAAGAAAACAGATTTCTCAAAAAGTAACTGTCCATTGTAGATTCATTAAAATGTTATAATCATTAGAAAATTACCAGCTGTAAATTCCAACCATAGATTAAATTCGAATCACAGACAATCAAACTTGCTTTTTCCGTCATCAGCTTTCCGCTTTGATCCAGCCATCATCGTCGCTAGAACTTCAGCTTCAAAATCAGCGAATTCAACTGACGTCATTGGTCGTTCTGCAATGTGAAATTCCATAATTATGATCACTCTCTGATAAAATATACAAAATTATTTACGGAAAAACAGAACTATGCTTGATGGAAATTTCAAATAACCGTTATCTTTCGGCTTATTTGGCTGTATTTCGAAAGCCAAATTTCTCACAACTGCAGGTGGTTTTAGTAAGCACGTCACAGTGATCGGAATATCTGGCTTTCCAATTTCCTTTTCAACTCCATCCTGAAAAATGAATACGTTTTTAATATTTTTTAACATTATATCAAAATAAAATTCAAAAAAAAAAATTTTATATAATAATTCATAATCGTTATGCAAAAATGGTATAAAATATGCAATATTTTATCATATTCAACGATTACGCAACACTAAATTGACTGCATTTCAAACAATTCTCTGACTTTATGACAAAAAAGAGGATTAGACAAATACATTTGTCTGAAATACTTACCACATCCAACAATTCATCAAATTCCAAAATTGCCACGCCTTTATTACCGCTTGAAACAATTATATCGGAAACATGTCCATACTAAAATGACATGCAATATGTAGTATTTTACCATATTTAACGATTACGTAACACCAAATTGACTGCACTTCAAACAACTTTTCTGACTTTTTTTATGACAAGAAAAAACTTTTCCTTTATCAAATGACTAGAAATTTATCAAAGCAAATGCTTTTTCAAAAACTCACCTTCGAAAATAATTCTCTGAAATTATCTTCATCATAATTACATCCATTATTTTCTTGTTCCCATCTTAATTTGTAACGAGCTAGTAATACTGAAAATACAAAAAGATTTGTGGGAATCCAATTAATTAAATAAAATATAAATTTGCATAAAATCTAAAATAAATAAGGTGCTAAAAAGTTACTCTTATCACCATTTTGCTTCTTCACAGTTGAATTTTTATGAATTTCTTTTTCGATATTTTCCCTTTCACGCTGTAGTAGTTTGGAACCTTCCTTTCGTAGACGCTCAATCTGAAATTTTTCTTTTTAAAATGAAAAGTTCAAAATAACTTGATTTTTTCTCCAAATTTTAGTAGTAGAAAATCAAGGGTGTGCTTTATGTAGCTAAATTAATAGACAGATCTCTACAAAATACAATCTCGAGACACCTCTTTTTCAAGTTCTTTTCTGGCTTTTTCTTCATCGTGTTGAGCGTTTAATACATTTGCTTCACGCTTTTCCAGCTCCTCACGTAATTTTCGCCGTTTCTCACTTTCGTTCTTTTGTCTTCTCTGTATATAAATAGAATGCGCTGTTCTAGCAGCTAATACATGATCATACGCAGCACGAGCAGCTACATCCGATAACAATTCAAAAGCTTTCGATATCTTCAGGAACATTTCTTGCGCTAGAATTAGTAAATGCATTAAAGTTTTCGAAAAAAAACTGTCAAAAAAATCTTAAAAATAGCATTACTTGCAAACCTTTACAAAATGAAATAACTAATACCTGCTTTTTCACTATTAGGATTCTTGTCAGGATGCCACTTCAGGGCAGCTTTTCTGAATGCCTTTATAATTTGTGTATCCGTGCAATCTGGTTTTAAATCCAGCAATTCATAAGGATCGAAATCTATTGAACAGTCATCAGCCATATTGTCAATCTAACAAAATATAACTAAAATTTCAAGCGAGAACAAATCATTCTATCATAATTTCAATGAAAATTCTACAAATTCCGGATGGTTTAATAAACACAAAAACAGTGAAAAACCACAAGATATGATTGCAGCAGAAATTTTTGTTCATCAATTCTAAGTGAAGTTTACGATGAAACATGACAGTTTTATTTCGAAAAATCTTAATAAATTGGTTCATAATTTATTAAACAATAACAAACAAAATTAAGCGACAGTTCCAAAATTGTTGAAATTTGGTAGAAAGAAATGCGAGAATGGCATAGTAAACACATGTAAATAAGATATATAGCAAATGGAGCTGAATGATGTTTGTTTGTATATTATCATAATAATTATAAAAAAAAAAAAACAATCTTACAAAGCAATTTGTGTCTTTTAAATACTTAGAAAAGCAAATCAATAAAAAATGATTACATGGTAAGAAAGAATAGTATAAAAATTTAGATTACTTCATCAATTTTTAAGACAAGCAATTTGCTATGCATATCCAAATTTCACTCGAAATTCTAAATACATGTGTTCAGTTCCCTCAGTAATGCTTAGCAGAAACAAAAGTTTTTAACATTCGGACACCCTCAAATGAATTAAATTTATTTAAAAATCTTTGCAATAACTGAAGACATAAATTTGTAATTTTTTGTATGAATATACCAATTACAAACTTATGCAAAATTTTTTTTCGTCGATGAGTAACAAAGAAAATAAAAAAATAAGCAGAAAAAATTTATATAAAAAATCAAATACTAAAAATTAACGAAAAATGTATCACAAAAATGTCGGAGATAAGTTTCTGTATATCTTTTTGTTATAAAAAGACTATTAATACTGATGTTGACAATCCAATTCAGACAAATGTATACTGGAAGCATGTGGTGTACTTAACGGTGTTGTACTCAAGCTTGCACAGCAAATTTCACAATCATCAATCAAACGAAGAAGTTCATCAGGAGTTGGTCCCTAAAAAACAAAATTTTTAAATTTATACAAGTGTCTATGTTTTATCAAGCTTTACGAAAATGATTATTCAATTTTGATATCATATTTACTCTACTATTGTCAGTGAGAAGAACTACGACCATATTACTATTTTACTGTCTTTTAGAATATTATATTATCCCTTTTACTTCCACTATCTAAATCTCAGATCATATTATTGTTGCAATTAATACTGTTTGGACTATAATTAGCGAGACAGACACAGATGAAAATAATATATAAATTGCTGGTATACATTAATAAGTTAAATTGTGTAATTTATATAGCAGTGCCAATAATTATAATAATAATTCACTAATTTAATAGATTAACATTCCAATAAATTCAGCAAATAATGTTTCAAAGATATAGTACGGCAATAATAATAATAATACAATAATTTTTTTCAACGTAACTGGCTAAATTAATAATTTAAACAATTATGAAATTGATAAATATAATATGTTGTATATTTAACACTGAAAAATAAATTTTATAGTTCTGAATGAATACGAATTTTTTTTGTAAAATAAGATACTAACCTGACGTACAGCACCGCTGACTCGATTCGCAAATAGCATAGCATTCGTATTAGTGGATGCTGTAGTAGTCGAGGAGACAGTATTAGCTGTTTTATCAGCTGTATTTGCTTGATTACCTAAACTAAGACTTGGGAATGATAAATTAGCATGATACTGATCCAAAGCTGTTGTTAAGTCCCACATCTGAAATAAATCTGAAAATTGTAGCAAAATAATTCACTAGTATCAAACAGCAAAAGTAAATATTTTAGTTTCACATGGATAATACTTTCACTTTTATTATGAGATATTATTTCATTTTTCAAAATGATAACAAATTTGTCCCAGTTATAAAATTAAAACAAATATCTTACTTGAATTGAACCATCAGACGTTCCTGTGAACAAAAATCTCCTCGGTCTTGAATTTACTCGTGAACCTTCACATTCATGAACCAAGAAAGCAGTTATTGCTGAATCACCAACTGTTCGAATGGTACAGAGTCTGCGAACAATAAACCGATGATTTGCAGTACTTCACAATTTTATGAACTAATTTAGATAGATACGTTATTAGCATAGATAGAAAGATACGTTATTAACAACAACAAATGTTGTTGTAAGTAGAATAAGAAAAAGAATATTATCATCACTGACCTGTCGCCATTTGAAGCCAATCTTACGAAGACTTGATTAGTACCAGGCACCACGCGTTGAACAAAAACTTGCTCACCATCTTGATCACCAAATGGTCCTGAAATACATTTGAAAGATGTTAAGCATAACAGATGCCAAAAGCCTAAATAAATACATTTAAAATGTTGAAATTCAAACAAAATGAAAAAATAATACCTGGATCATTTCCGTCTGCATCAAGCGTATCATCAGTGCTGTCCAAGGTAAGTACCTTAAAAGATGCCAAAGATGTACTGCCCGGTTGTGTCGAAATCATGCCACGAAAACGCGTCACACCCCAAGAACGAACGTGATTATATTCGCTGCACACTAGAGAAAGGTAGGACCTTCTTACTGCATATAAATAGTAAGAACTGGATAAATACATCATTGCGCAGATAATTCAGAAATAAATCAATAAAAAGACAAAATTAGTGCAAATTATTTCATACTCACCGCTGATAAGATAGTTAGTTGTAAGAGCAACTCGTATAACTGGAGATGTATGTACGGTATAGGTTTGGAATAACTGTGGGCCATGACCAACTGTTTCTGGATGTTGTACAATCACTCGGACGCTACCACTTGAAGTTCCATAAGCAATTTCAATCCAATTCCCACGAAGATCTGAAAAATTCAACGAAATATATGCGAGTCATTCAATCAAGACAACATCAACATAAAATATGCAAAAATATACTTGTTTTCGGAGTCAAATAAACGCTTATAGCGGTGATAATATCAGCATTTGGGTCTCGATAAAGTTCCGTAATCAACAAATCGTTATCTTTCATACGCAAAGGGAATTTCTGCATGTCGATATAATAAATAGATCCATTGGTACATCCAAGAAGCAAAAATGATCCGGCTGTGTCATAACACGATATCGCGACGACATCTACGATGAGGGAAGCACTATGATTCCCAAGGGACTTCAAAAAAACATGTAAAAAATATGCAAATACATCAGATGTGAATGCATGATTAAAATGAACTTCCTGTTAACAGCAAAAAATCGTGATTTCATTATTAATACTTCACGATTATCAGCAACATTATAAAACATTTACTGACCTTGAACTTGCCAATTATGTGTCATTGAATGCCAGATTCCAACTTTGCCAATTTTACTCAGTGCTACCAATTGACTCCCAATAAAAAACAATTTATCAATAGTAACCAGAAGAGTGAACGTTCCTACGAAAAAATTTTTCGAAATATAACTATACCGTAAATTTTGTAATACTATCCATATAGAACGAATTCATAACCTCACTTGTAAATCCTGACTTTTATGTTAATACCTCTGCCGATTATTAAATTTTAATTAATATAAATCGCAACCAATAAAGAAACTAAAAAATTGAAAAAAAATCACCAATTTTGGTTCCAAAATCAGCATCTCCTTCTGAAATATTCCATAAATGTATTATATTATTAATTAATGAAACAGCCAGCATCTTTTCACCAAATTTTGCATATAGCGCCACATGACGAACAACAGCATCCATACGTGGTGACATATACAGCTGCTGCCAACCCAAACTTTCCTTCATCCTATGTACAAAATTTTTAAAATAGTTTGAAATTTAAAACAAAGTAGTAGCACTTCATATTTCAAAGGACAGGTTTTCTTTCGAATGCATGTAAAAGTTTGAATAATCCCAATCTAAATAAGTTATTTTCAAACAATACAAATTATTAAAACGAAAACTAATGATCCAACAATTAAAGACTACCTGTAACAGCAGACAAAATTTGAATAGCCTACGGCAACTGCATTATAATGAGCTCGAATTACACGAACCCGTAATGGCTCTGATAACTGATTAGACATCCGCGCAGAATAACGCATCAGTAATGATAGCTCCCCTTTCAGCTGGAATAAATTGAAAACACAAATTATAAAAATATTAAAAAACTACATCTGTGAATTCAATTGAAGCACTTTCATAATGTTGGGATGAATGGTACTGGATTGGAGCTTGTTAGCAAACTACTATAATCAAAAAATAAAAAAATGAAGTGTTCGAACAGAAAAATTTATAATACAAAAGTGAGCTGAGATAATGCGCCATAGTATAATTTAAATGAGTATAATGAAGCAGTTCTTAGTAATGCATCTTAGAAAATTAAGCCAATTTAGAACATTACCTGACGGGTCAACTCAAATGAATTTTTTTTCATGAAGTTTTGATAACTGCAAGCATTATGTACGCTCTGGAATAATTATATCTTAGAAACCATTATTTAAATTTACATTAAGCAACATCAATATACTACTGAAACGCACTTGAATTTGTCTCTGCTAAAGTTTTGGTATATTTGAAACTTGTATGGAATATTTCAGTTGTTGAAATGATAATGAAGACAGACTATGACTTAATAAATATTAAAGAAGCTGAGCTATAAAATTTTATGTATTATATGTTCTAAAAATTATGGCTCGATAAGTTAAATCGTTTTTAGAAGAAACCTGAGATATACCATAAAATCTGAGCTAACTGTTGGGACATATGTAGGAAAATTTTGCGGCGCGTCCCTTGAAATGTTGCTGCTACTTTCCACCGATACGCTTGCCGCTTTCGATTTTTCTGCGCTGACTAAAAATTTTGAATCTAGAACTTCAAAACGTGTTTGAAATGAGAGTATACAAAACGAATTAGAATTTACCTTCATTTATATGATTTCCAACAAATGTAGGTAATTTTGTTGGCAGATTTGGATTGCATTTTATAGCCTTGCCTACCAGTGCCTCCACAGCATGCGGTACCTGAAACAAATAAAAGATTCCAGTATATTTAATTTTCTATTCATGAAATCTTATACAAAACAATAGAAACTTTTCCAATTCTGTTAATATCAAACAATCTTTAACAATCTTTTACATTTATTCATTCATTAAACTTGAAAATATCCATTTTTCTCCATCTATACACGTAGCTTTTGCATGAATTAAGACAAATTCGAAAAGAATAAATGACCGAGTTAAATTTATTTGAATTATAATTACAACTTTTATCCACATAATTTTGATCCTCACCTGAAATTTAGCTTCCATGCTTGGGAGAAAACGCGGTTGTTGTGATGCTCTAAATGCAGAACTATTTGGTGCCATTTCAACCGCAGGCACTGATGTATGTTCACTTAAATTGTGAGAGTGAAGAGAAGGAAAGGAAATCGAACCTAAATTACGTGAACCTGACGTTGCATTCATCGAATTCTGATTGTTTCTCGATGGTGAAGCCAAGTAACCTTGAAACTTTGCTAAATCGATTTTTGAATTCGAATTAACGGCTCAAATGAGAATAAACAAATCTACTTCTTAATCAAAGTTTTTGTGAACTAAATGAAAACAGAATTCGACCAAAGCAACATGTAGAATCCTTTGGTTTAATTAAATTTCATCATTGCTAAACATACCTTCATTTAACGGCAACACAGGTGGAGGTAAGTAAGCATTAAAAAGTACATCGCCACAAGCACATTCATCTAATTCTTCACATAATGTTAATCGTTTAACTAGAGGTCCTAAGCCATAGTATTGCGCTTCATGTTTCAAATTTATCAGACTTACTCCGCTAAAAATTCATTAGGTATAGATAATAATATAACGAAATAAGCAAGTTATAAATGTAAAGAAAAAAGATACTGGAGAAAATTACTAGAAACCCCACCTTAAATCTATTTGCTTTGTTCGTAAATAATTTAAAATTATTCGAAACATTTCTGGATCTCGATCAATAAAGACCTAAAAATATTGATACAATGAAACAATTCGTAACTGCAATTTTTAAAAATATCAAAACTACGGCAAATATAAACGAAAAAGGCAATAGCAAAGGAAAGAAAATTCGCCTTCGGCAAATCAAAAGTAGTAGTAAGCTGATGTCATGAATTCGGCAATTTCGTTAATTAAAAAAACAATTAAATAATTTTGCTAGTTAGAAATTAAAAGGAAATAAGAAATAAGTCGCCAATGTAAATCAGGTTAAGAATTCAATCGAAGCAGTAAAAAAATTTACTGCGTCTGTTTCATCGCGTATGGTAGGAATTCTTCCACTCAATAAACTGAAATAATATTGTGTAGAAAAGCTCAGCGTAGAAGCAAGCATAAAAATCTCATAACTGTAAGCAAATGATGAATAAACAGATCAAATAAACTCTGAGGCTAGTAATTCGAGAAATACTCCTCCATTTACATTGGTTTATTAAATCCTGTCTTAACAGGAAAACAATAACAGAAACCTCTTAATGTCTTTCATGATTTTACAAAAAGCCAAAAATTTTTGTAGTTCATATGAAAAATTAATGACTAACCTTGTGAAAAATGTGTCTGGCACCCATGTCAAAGTTTGTCGGGAAGTCGCAAATCTATGTCCACCAACATTCAAATTAATAATCTGTTCTGCCATTAAAATAGCTCTCAACAATAAAAAAAAGATAATAGTACCTATCTTATTTTCTGATATTTTCCAACATTAGAAATGTTAATTTTCAATTTGAACAAACAGTAAAAATGCAGCCTAATTCTCGTCTTCAAATTAATATTAAAACCAAAATTTTTCTCATTCGGAATATGCTAGAAGTAAATTCACTTTTAGAACAATTGCGGACTGTTTTTTAACAAGAAAATAAAAAATTCACCACTCATTTTTATTGAGAAATAAAAGTTGTAAATTGCAAAGTTTATATATTATTAATGTAAAATTAGTAAGAAATGTAAAAGAAACATGCTTATTTTGCGAGCAATAAGTACATTCTGAATAGTAATATTACATATAGCTGCCGATTTATAAAAACATTACAATTTTATTTTACATAATGCTGTATTCATCACTATCAATAATAGTGGGGCTTCGCCCATTAAACTGTAACAAACACAAATTCATTTTTCACTCCAACAGATTATGCTTTCTGCTTGTAATCAAAATAAAAATAAAGTAAACTTACATCTATTTGCTTAAGTGTATTATGTCTGCTTTAAAAATTTATTTCAATTGCAAATCGAAACAAAACTCTGGTAATCATTTAAATACATAATTACTATACATTGTTTCCTAAATCTTAGTTTTTATGAAATGCAATAAAAATCACACAACCTTACTTCCCGCAACTTTTTTAGAAATTTCGATGAAGAAAAGTTAATGTTAAGGACAAATAAAAATTTCCAAGGCATTCGTTTATTGCTACATCAAAATTAATATACAATACACTGGAAAATCCAAAAAACCTGAACAAAAAGTAGTATTTACAAATGTAAATAAGTCAATAATCTGACAATAGAATAATAGAATATTATCGTAGATAGAAAAAAACTTAGGTTCTTTGCAAACATTTCTTTTCA
The DNA here is from genome assembly GCA_008729115.1 of Dirofilaria repens. Classification (NCBI taxonomy): domain Eukaryota; kingdom Metazoa; phylum Nematoda; class Chromadorea; order Rhabditida; family Onchocercidae; genus Dirofilaria; species Dirofilaria repens. The sequence goes on from SNRZ01000098.1 coordinate 234,740, forward strand.
TATTCAAGCCAGTCTTTCTTTCAAGCATTTTTCGTATAAATCGTAGTCCTTGTCCAAGAATGTGACGAAGATTATTCTATCAATCTATATTTATTGATCTATATATCATGTTATTTTGCTTTATTTTGGAAAAAATACTATTTTGATATTAAAAAAGTTCGTTAAAACTTGAAAAAAAATTGAAAAAAACCCTTACTTTGTCTTTGTTTTCTTCCAGCCATGCCAAAACTGAAGTGACAACAACGGTACAAGCATCATCATTTGGATAACCATACACGCCTGTTGAAATACATGGAAAAGCCTAAAATTCCTCATTTTTTGTCATAATAAGACAATCAATATCTAACACTTCAAGAAACCAATTACTTACAATAGTTCTCAAATTATTCGCAACAGCGATTTTGAGGGACTCAATGTAGCAGGATTCCAATAGATTCCGCTGATCTTCGGTAACTTTAGAGTAAACTTGAGGACCTACCGTATGTATTACATCTGAAAACAAAGTTTAATAAGGAATAAAAAAATTTTAAAAAGTGGGAGTCCGTTTTGAAAACATACTTTTGATATGTTTCATATCGTAAGCTCCTGTTATTTTAGCTTCTCCAACTTTGCAACCATTCAGTTTTTTGCATTCATCATATAAACGTCGGCCTGCCGCACGGTGAATTGCTCCATCAACTCCGCCACCTTGAATAAACGTAGAAATAGACAGAATAGCATTTAGTGGAGTTCTTGTAAATCGAAACGTAAAGTCCTAAACTTATTTGAACGGTTTTAAAAGAAAGCAATATACCGCCTAAAAGAGAGCTGTTAGCAGCGTTGACGATGGCATCAATTTCCAATTTAGTGATATCACCTTTGTCGACAGCAATTAATCTAGCAAGCGGATTGTTTGATTTTGTGAATTCAGAAACTGTTGTCGTATCGCTCCACTTTTTCACCACTGCCATCTTTCCTGCATGTTGTTAATTCACCATTAAAACTACTGATTCATTTTATGATGAGCGTCAAATTCCCACGATATAACGTTATCTGAGAATATTTTTTATTTATTTAGCATAAAATTAGAGTCTGATTTCCTCAGTTAAATCATGATCTACGTGCAAACTAAAGAATAGTCGCACTTTTACATTATTACTCAACTAAAAAAATTTTGCAGTATATTAAAATATAGCACGGAAACTAACCTGCGGATGATAAAGTACCAAGTCTGCTCATCAATATGTTTTGCATTCTTCCAAAAAGACCAATTTAAAGTCAAGGAAATACTAGGCCTACTGTTCTATCCCCAAACTGAAAAGAACAAACTCTAACAAAAACTGATACTGACTCAAGTGCAACATTCTCTGGTGTTTCACTTAATATGGCCGGATCGGATTTTACGAAAAATTTGTTCCCAGTAATGGTGGGTTCATTGTGTGTTGTTGGTACATATGGATTTCTATCATCCATTCTAAGAATATTTTTTAGTTTCAAACGTGGTAGTTGTTGAGATTTATCCAGCAAAGGTAATCAAGTACGAAAAATCACTTAAATCACTTAAATCGTCGTCATATAACTATAATAACACTGTAATTTATAATTGTTCAAGATCGCTAAATCATACATGTCATTGGGAAGAACCGCCAAAAACAAAAGACTGGAATGATGAAAGAAGGAAGTTATATATGCGCTTGCATGGCAGTATATCCGTTAAATTGAGAATAAAGAAAAAAGAGAATTGAAAGCTTTAAAATCATAAAAGTATTTTCGATAAATAAGCAGTAGTCTTTCTTATCACAATAAATCATTTGTCATAAGATAAATCTATCTAATTTGTCGAATGAAAGAGTTAGCAAAGACTATAACTGCAAGTACACAATGCTCTCCCCGAAAAGTATGAAATAATGAGAATTTGCAGGCAATATGAAAGTAAATTATACAGTACCATCTTATACTTTTAAATTATGAAATCATAATGTTTTTTAAATTATATTAAAAGCAAAATTAGCAAATTATGGATGAAAATAATAATAGGTTAAAATAATTTGGCACTTCTGAATGTTATCTTCCATTGCAATTCCATGCCGACCGATCTATATTATTCTGTCTAAAATTGTCTAAGAAGGTACCGAAAAGGCTTGCCCTTCATGCTACTATCAGAGTTATGCTTGTAGTTATGCTTTCTTGCTTTTCCTTCTTTCATTAATACATTTTAGTAATTTTTGAACTTAATCTATAAAAACGAAAATGAAATTTCATATTTCTCAGAATAATTCAAATAAGAAATCTAAGAATCAATTTAATGTGAAAAATTTGCTTCAAAAATACGTAATTTAATGGTTGATATACTTTGGAAAATTGGATAAATCAGTGCTATGAAGAAATAATATGTTTTAAAACATATACCCAAAAAAGATTTCTAAAACTAATTATAGCAAAATTCTGTGCCTTTCATTTTGGCATTTTCTTTATTTCAAATTATTATCATATTTACAAATGTTTATCACATCGAGGACTCCGTATTGACTATGTTTCTGCTCTTAGTTCAGTTGGGAATGACTAAGTGTCACAAAGATTAGAAATTAGATAATTATTTGACTGAACATGTTACGTATGAAAAAATTAGGTATGAAAACTATGTCTCAAATAAATGTATTCCATGTGATAATGAAAAAATCAAATTTATAAATTTTATAAAGATCAATTTCAATCGCATAGTTAAATGTTTGAGAATGTTTCAAAAATATCATGCATAAGAAGAATGTATTTATCAGTAGTGATAAAATCAGTTTTCGGTTAAAAATATTTTAAAATAATAGAAGATGAAGCTAACACTAGGCGTCACTGCATTTCTCATAAATTATAGTTACATAATTATTCATTTGTACAAAAGGAAAAATGAATAAAAATGAATGAATTACTTACTCATCTTACAATTCGTTAAAGAATATATTTTTTCAAAGTAAAGCTAAACATGAAAAGCAGTACAGCAGTGATAATCACTATCGGAATATGCGCTACTATTGCAACTGGTCTCTTGCTATTGCATTACTTCCGCAAGAAAAAGGTATTTCATTTTGAGTATCACGCTTGTCCGTTTAAATTCACAATAATAATTTGTTAATGTATCAAAAAAATTATATTAATATGTATGCAAGAATAGGTGATAGAAGTTAACCTGGACTTCGACCATTTATTTCTTTCGATGTAGATAGGAGCTCAAAGTAAACATCTTCGGCTATCTTTAGTGATTAATAATATCTGATTTTATGTCGACTTTACAAATAAAACAAGAACTAATTATGGATATAGAGACGTACGATTATCAGTTGTATAAATAAAATCCTGGAAATTTTTGCTATTTCTTGCATGACCCTTGCTTCATCAGGAAAACTCTTAAGTCTTACATCATAAATTTAGAATTAAATTATAGGAAAGAGGCCGCAAAAAAATAAATCTAGAGAAACAAATGGAATTAGCAGAACGATTACCATTAAAAAGGAGAGGACGCTTTCAAATATTCCGAAAGGTGATATCACCGAAGCATGTCTTTCATATGTAAGAGATTTTTTTATCATTCGAATATATCACGTCATGATTTCTATAATTCAGTTAAGATAGCAATATTTTTGAAAATTTTAGTAGGATAATTATACTGATGAGAGAGTCAGTATTTCGAACTAGTTATTTGATTTTGATAAATCTTTATCATTATAAAAAATTATCGAAATGCCACTTTTTCAGAAGTAGAAGAAAATTTTTAGTCACAGAAAAATGTGAATATTTTTAAAACATTTCTTTAGTTTTCTTGTTCAGGAAAAAACTCATTGGTTCAGGAAAAAAGAGATATGTCACTTCCACTGAAACTTCTGGCAACAAGTTCTCGTCAACTAAATCGGTTCGTTTAATATCAAATGCACACTGTTTCAAAATTTCAAAATTTATAGATCAAGGACAAAAATGAATGCTGTCAATTTTTGCTCCCATTTTCTTGTTTAGATATTTGTGTCACCGTTGACATTTTCTATTCTAAGGTGAAGATGCTTTATCTTAATTTTTTTATTTTTGTTAAAAGTGAATTATTCATATGGTAAGTAAGTTATGCCTTGATTGGAAATGAAGGTAATCAGGCCGTTTATGACATTATCTTATTTTAATCTTTCTGGTCAATTTCTTTTTGATTGATTTCTTTTTTTAATTTTCAGTGTTTATTTGAATATTTTATAATAATTCAACAAATAGCTTGACAATATGCGCTTTTGATTTATAGATTAATTTATTATGCTTTAAAATCATAAAAATTTTATCATTTAATTTATAAAAGCGTAAATGAATGAATGAAATAGTTTTTGTTTCTTTCGTAAAAAATTACTCGAAAATTAAATTATTAAAAAATAAAAATGGGGAACGAACTATAAGAAAAATAATTATAATTATTTTAAAGGATATTAATAGTTTTATGATTTGACTGCATATATTTAATTTTATCAACGTTATTGCTTTTGTTTAACTGATGAGATATTTGTAATTGTTTATAATCATGCAGTTACACTTCAATTTCTCAACCACTGTGCTTTTTATTAAACAAATATTTTTTAGGATATATCCAGTATATCAAAAAAATCAAAGCTTATTCGCCATCGTTAGTTTTTTTATATTTCTTTTGAATACGATCACTTTTATTTTCCAATAATAAATGCAATACTGATATGAAATTTATCACCTATTTTAATTCAGACTAACATCTATCAATATTTAGCAGTTATGCCGAGACATTGGAAACTGGTTCATCAATTTCTTTATCGGTAGTTTTCGTTTGAAAAAATTCATCATTTTCTTATTTGCGCTCAGAAAATGCTACTAATTACACCTAAAGTATTAAAATGATTTTTATGGTTACTTCATTATTTGTTTAAATTATTGAATCAATATAGGAGAAGAGTAGGAATCAATATTCGAGCGAAAATTATCCACCTGCAATTATCCGAAGGCATAAAGAATTGGTAAGCATTGCGAAGCTTTGTCTAATTATTATTAGTAGGTTAATTGAAATAGTCACATGCTTCTAAGGAACTGATAATCTAGTGCTGCGATTGGACGATATATTATATACTGCAATAGCTTATGTTTGATAGTTAAAAAAAAGCAATTTTATGAGGTCAACGAGAATTTCCATATGACATTTGTTTTCAATTTTCAGCCAAAAGTACTACTATCATTAGAGAAGTCAGAGAAACGAGATACTAAGGTGTGATAATATCAGTAGCTTATAATTTTATAATATCAATAGCTTATAATTTTAATTCAAATCAAGTAGCAGTATAATACATTTGAGTGTATATTTTAAAGCTATAGAGAACTTCATAATATTTGATTTCTTTTGATGGTTTTTAGTGTGAAAGTTATCATATCAACGATCCATGAAGAGATTTCAGTTGTAAATATTGCCTTCCTAATTTTTATTTTTGATTATGATTAAGATTTCTTTATTTATTTCAGATCAAATCAACTGAATCTGTCGGTGTTACAAAATTACTTGCACTGAAGAGATTCCTTCATCTACAGATGTTATTCCAGTAATATAATGATCTTACTTACATAGATTTATAAGATTATTGAACTCCTACTGACAATCGATGACTTCATTTTTCTTGTGTAATATTTTTGCAACCCATATTGATTCATATAATTTTCCAAATATAAAAGTAATTTGATCAATATGTCACAGTTATTATGGTTGCTATGTCCCTATTTCATAATCAGGAAACTCGTCTTCTGAATAATTTAACTCGTTGTTGATATGTACCACTTTTACTAAATCAATTCATTATATAAGGCCTCGATGTACTAATCCATGAAAATGATTAGATTGATTCATATTGTTATTGTGGACAAAATATGGCTATTTCCTCATATGAAACAGGAGAATTAAATGAAAAATGCAAAGTGGAATTGCTGCCAACGATAGTAAAACCAGTCTCATTTGATCCTTATTCACCAGAAGATCTTACTCAAGTAGAAGGTAAATCTTTATGATTATGTTTTTATTAGCATTATCAGAGCTGCTTGCTTTTTTTAGACAGATATCGAATGGTCGTCTACCCATTTCTCTTTTCTGAACTTTTATTCCTTAAAATTGCGTATTTATTCAACTTATAACTAAGTTGTCAAAGCATACAAAACTGTTACTAATTATCACTCAATTTATATCATTTATCACTTGATGGAAATTGCAATACATTAATCCAGGGATTGATAAGTTAAAAATAGTTTACAAAAGCAAGTGACTGAAATTCATTATGTTCTGTATATTCATATTCAAACATTGTTAGGTTCAAGCGATGAAATGAGTAAAAACTCGATGCAAATAAATTTAATACCGAAGAATCATCATATCATCGTTCCTTTCTTACCTATACTCCATGCTATTACCTATGCATCCAAGCATGCCCAACTTCTTCAAGAACTTTTGCAAAATTATGAATATTTCGAATCACAAGCACTTGAAAGTAGTTGAATTAAATCCAATTTTACGTTATGCTTTGTATATTTCAGATAAATCATTATTCATTATATTTTCTTTCACAAATTACTGAAAGCGTTCTGTAGTGATTGACTTATATATTTCGATAATTCCTATAAAGTTATTTTCAGTAATTTAAAAACCATCTCTTATCTTTTCAAGCACCGTTTAATGAAATCCATTCTTTCGAAAAAAAATGAACCATTTTTTTGGAAACTCTAAGCTGTTTACTTCTTGGGTCTTTGGTGGTTATAAACCAATAAAAAACTAATTAGGATAGATTTCAAACGAAATATATTACTAATCCTTCATCATCGTTTTATTTTGTTTGCATAAAAATTGATAATTACGGTCTTTGCAAATAAATTTACTGCCAAGATTTTTGAATTGGAATTTTAAATTTCGTTGCGATCCACCCAAATGAGAATTATTTAAACTTAACAAGTTTCAGCTTCATAACGAATAGAAAACACACGCAAGATATTATGTCGCCGCTCTAAAATATTTTTTGTAACAATCACATATAATAAAATTACCATAACAATCAGACAATTAATTAATTGGGTTACGAATGTCACGCATGTCTATAGGATATAAAAATTTTAATCTAAAACTTATATTGTCACTTATTTAAAAATTCATTTCATCTGACATTCAATAAAAGGACTTATTAGTGAAAATATGAAAGAAAAATGATCCTACAATCAATCGAAGCTGCGATGAAACAAGCGAAAAATCACAACTTATTAAACATGGTTTTCTTGGCTACTTCTTTTTCAATATCTTTGAATTGAAACTGATAGTTTTCAATGCGATAGATAACGTTGTTATGAAACGTTTAAGTTTTCACTGAAATCTGTTGCTTTCTATTTTTTATTTTTCATCACTTTTTTTGGTGTGTTTTTTGTCCCATTTTTTATAATTCACTTTTTGTAAAAATTTTGTCGGATTTTTCAGCATTCTGGAATCATTTAGCTACAGCAATAAATTCCCATCTTTCAGTGAATGTGAGAAATGTATATCCATTATTTATTGCTTTGTTATTATTGTAACTTTTAAATTTCTAATATAGTGACAATAACGATGCTTCGAAAATATTTTCTGGAACATTTGTATTATGTTTATATCTTCACATAACTGAAAGAAAAGAAATTTCGAAAAATTCAAGAACAACTTGACGATTGACCATTATAAAAATACTTAAACAAACGCATTGAATCGGTCAAATTCAAGTTTAAGTTTCTGTTAATTGTTGAAAACTTGATGCTGTTTGTTAGTGACAATTAAAATTTGACTTTATTTGAAAAAAATTCTTACTTTTAGCATTGAGAAGTTCGAAAGTTCCAAACTAATTCATTTTTGGGCGGTTTATTAAAATCGAAAACCTTCTTTTTTTAAATATCTCTACAGATTTCTATTTTTTAATGTCATAAAGTTTCTACCTCTCCAGATTTCGCTATTTTTTAGTGTCATCAGTAAACTGATATTTGTTTAACAGATTGCTGAAATAAAATCAAGTCGCTAGAATTCATTTAAATTTTGCTTCTTCCGATTTCTGTTATTAATCTCTTCCAAGTGATCCCTTTTTGTATATTTTCGTTAATGAATAAATGAAATGAAAGTAAAAGCATCTAAAACTTTAGACGAAAAGCCTTAACGTTAATACCAGATGATGATCGTAGAAGAATAAATATGTAAATAGATGCTGCTAACCTGATTGATTCTGTTTCAGAACTACCAGCATAATATAATTATCAACTGTTGAATATTTCGCTTATGTTCATCTGTGATTGAAGAGAATTCATCGTTTACATAATTTCATTTTTTTTCAAAAATAGAGTTAAATTAAATTAATTTCGTCTTCACGATGAACTTAAAGAGGCACGAAATTGTCATCTGCAAAAAGGGAAATCAGAAACAGTTGTTAATTAAAGCAAGCAATCAGTAGGTAGATGTATTAACGCTTTTTAAAATATTATTTCTTTTATTACTCTGTTTCCGTAGGATTTTGTATCGCTATAATGTAAAAATTATTCTAACAGATCAGAAGAGCAATGTCAGGTGTTCACTTTATCATGTTTGATAATAGCATACATAACTTCATATAGGATGGATGGATGAGTTAGTAAGAACTATTAAAATTATAAATAATGCTATATGCAATTTTTTTGACATTTCATAAGTGGTGAATGATGAAAACTGAAATTATTGGATTCATATTGACAAAACCATCCTATATCGCCTCTTTATATCAAACTTTTCTGAACAAACAGCTAACAAAACAAATTATATGAACAATTTTTTTTCCCAATTCTTCTAAAAGAATATCGTAATAATGCTTTTTATTTTTGAGCTTTGTTTAATTGAGCGAAATAGATCCAGTCACCAAAGTTGAATATCTCATAATCTGAGTTTTCCACGTGTTTTAAAATCAGACTTTTACTTGCTTTTATTCCAGACAATGATTAGAACTTTAAATTGATTTCATTGCTAATTAATTTATCTGCTAATTTTTTAAGATTTCAATTTAATATCTCAATCAGCTTTGAGTTTTTATTCCTCGAAAAAAATAATCTTTTATAAGTTATTTACGAAAAAATTATGCTTCTTTGAGTTTATATGTTATTGAAAATCCCTTTTTTCTTTCAATTCCTATGAGAATTTATTTCCGAAACCAAGCCGTTCATTCTTTTCTGATATAATCACAAAATATTGGAAATATGTGATAATTGTATATTAACTTGCAGTACTTTACTTGTGTTAATAAACAGCCAGCTTCAAATAATGAAAATAATTAAATAAGATTGTATTATCTCCATTTAATCATAGTGAATAAATTATGTCGAGGTTTATCGTTTATTCACTATGATTACAGACTGAATGACATCTTCGTTTAACGAAGCAATAAAATTTTCTGGCTCATATGTCTCTGATACAATCCACTAAAGCAAATCAGTTTCATTTAATTGAAATTATATAATTTGATGATTTCTTTACATTACATACTCATATAAATTCATGTGTTTACTTGCATATGGATATATACTGGGTATGACAACTAAATTTGCATTGATGCAGATTGTACCAAGGTGTAATTTTAAAATTGAAATCTTCAACTATATGTACAAAATGCTGTTCTGGCTGCAGTAATATAATATTTATCTTATCAGAAAATTTAACATACTTTGAAAAGCATATCTTAAATTTAACGTACGATTAGTACGATCCACATCAACGTAAATTTGGTTATCATATATTTATTCGTATATACAACAAAAAAGTGAATGATTTGAGACACGCAGAGGAAATATATCCTTTATAATAAGACCTTTTTTCTATTTTTCAATTATAATATTAATGAAGTCAAATCTTTTATTGATTAGCTGATGTTGGTTTTAACTAAAAGAATTATTCCTGGAAGTTGCTGTTGTTAGTTTGAGACTAGTTTAAATTATTGTTACCGAAACTTTGAAAATTTGAAAAAAAAATAAAATTTGAAAATTAATGGAAACTTTGAAAATTAATCCGAACTGCTCTCTTGATATTTCTAAATAATAAGATTCCATCACTTTTAAAGAGCATATTCATTTTGTGAAGCTATTTTTCATGTATCAAATTGTAAGAATGATCCTTCGAAGTTCAACACTACTTAATGAGAAAAATGATAAATAAATTCTCTTTTGAAGAAGCGAGGAATAAATTAATAATAACAATTAATAACAGAGAGACAAGAATTTTTAATCAGAAAATTTTTAGATGTTCATTTATCAAATTTTTGCGTGATCAGAATTCAGGCGAATTAATTGTTTTGATAGCAAAATGATGACCGAGTACTAAACATCATTTCAGCAACAAGAATCTTTCAAAACTTTATCGTGAATGCAAAAATTTTCGCTTATACTCCAATTTGATGTTAATCATCATTTTGAGCTTTAAAAATCCTATAAGTTTTACAATAGGAGTTAATATATTTGTAGACAATTGCTATAAAATTATCGATCAAGGATTTTTTATTCATTTCCAATATTTTTAAAAAGTTTTGAATAAATTACTTCCTTTTCTTTAATCATATTAAACAGAATAATACCAACAGGGCTGAAATGAAAACTAAAGTCGCGCGTCGTTTTGCTTTAATTTTTGCCTTTTATTATTGAATATTTTGGAATATTGAATTCTAACCGAAATCAGTGGGAATTTTATCAATACTAAGTTTCTGTCGTTCATTTATAAAAGTAAAGGAAATTTCCTCCAATTATAATAATAAAGTATAGTTTTACAGGAAAAAGAGAAGCATGAGATTAAATTTAAAGAACTATGACGAAATTATGAATGAAAAAAAATTTTCCTAAATTTGATTTTAGAAATTCAAGTTTCAATGACCTGAATGAAAGAAGGAAGGAGAATGGAATTAAAAATATTTGAATTGATTTTATAAATTTCGGAGTAATTAATTATTGATTTTTCGAAACATCGATTTGCTTCAACTTATGTTTGACTTCAATTCGTTAAGCAAGTGCTCACTTCAGATACATATTTAATTCTGAAAAGCGAGTATGGTTGTTTTCGATACAAATCGACATAGCAATTATCAATTGAAGTTATTTGCTATAGAATTGGAGTATCGAGCATGAAAGGAGAGAAAAGGAAGGTATACGAGACATCATTTCAAAAAATGGATTTTCTTATCTGCTAGTAATGATGAACGAAAACAATGCTGATGTGGAAATTTCAATGTGCAACTATTGCAAAAGGAAGATGGCATAGAAAATTTTCTTTCGTTCTGAACGCTAAGAAATAATTTTGCTTCATTTCTTTCAATTCTATTTTTAAAAAATTAAAATTTATTCATTCATCTTTCCTTCATCAGTATAAATATAACAAAATTCTTATTTATTTTACTATTTATTGGTAGAATGCTGTAAACGGAGGTACGACTATGTATGTGTATAATTCAAATTCATTTAATTCATTGTAACATAGTTAAGTCGGTTTAATTGCCAGTTTTCCTTGCTGCTTAATTCAAATTTCATTTCACTTCTTTTTATCAATTTTTCCTACGTAACCGATCTATTCTAAACAGACTGCAACTATTTAATCAATTAAATGTTCATATCGATTGACAGTTTATCATTATCACTTTTGTTGATGGAAAAAGCATGTGGTTTATTTTTACAAATTATTCAATTTATGAATACCTGCTATATGAACTACTATTTCTGCTACTTCACCAGACCATGATCTAAAGTAGACGACCGCTAAGGATGTGAATTGCTAGTCACAGTATTTGATCAGTAGATCCATTCACAACTATAATTAGTTGATTTCTATGTCTCTTCTTCGTTGAATTATTATCCATATTATATACCTTTTATTTAATAAATTTAAAATTTTATTTATTTGAATTTTTTTTTGGTGACGGATTCAAGCTAATAAGTCATGCTAGTAAAACTTTTGGTTTTGCTTATTAATTCTAATTTTAGTTTAAACTCGATTTTTATAAAAACTCAATTAGATGATGATACAATAATCTAACAATTGAATTACGACGATGAAATTTAAGAAAAAATGAAAAAAGAAAATAATACTTAGAAAATATGAAAAAATGCTCATCTATCTAAGATCAGATTTTATTAGTTTATGAATAATTTCGTGACATGTTAATATAACTAGTTGAATATAAATCAGCCACATCGAAAAACTATCATCGATTTTTAAAGATAATTGCTAGTCACAGTATTTGATCAGTAGATGTCTGAGTTATAAAATTAAATTTGATTATTTTCTATACATAATATTAGACATATAATTTCAGTACTTCTGAGTTTAGATATCAAGTCCTACTTCATTATTTTTTATCCTTGATTTTTGATACGTTCAGGTATATCTGATAGTTCAGACAATTTTTAGGCAAATAAATTTCTTCACTAGTTCAATTATATTAAGTCAATCTGAGCATATAGGAAGAAGTATATATGCATGCAAATTTGGCTAACATATGTACATATTCTGGATGTTTGATTGTTTTCAACAACTTAGTAATGTATGTATCTTTCATGTCCTTCTTTTCAAAAACATGGTGAGAAGCAATTTTTACTTCGCAGTTATCAATATATCAAATTTGATCCTTTCCATTCTTTGCTCATTTATAAACATGTCTTTTTTTTTTGTTTCACGTCATCGTGATGAATCTGATTTCTGGACTTAGACTTGGAAAAAGACCGAATGCTCATTTTCAATTTTTCAAATGACACACAATTTTTTGCTTATGCTTTATTTCTTACTATGAATTAAGATTGATCTTAAGCATAATATAATTCATTATCTTAGTCCTATCGCATTCATATTTTATATTATACGCCTTATTGCTCATTCACTCTAAATTTTATAGAAAACAAATTTGCATAAAAAAATAGGAAACTAATTGGATGCCAACATTTTAGTTTTTGTTTTGACCAATCAGTCCTTGAAGATTAACCGAATCTCACTAAGCTGAACTTTAGCTAAATCCAAATAACTACCAGAAATTTCAAATTTTAACAAAAATCTTATGTTATATTTGTTGTTATTCGAATAATTGATAAATATAGAGATGGCTGTTAAAAATGTTAGTAAAAAAGTCCTATTCATCGATTGGAACATTGATTTCGTTTTCTTTTATTCCTCTATTTTCTGTTAAAGAGGTTATTTTCAAGAGAAAGTTTGAAGCATCATCTTCGCTACACTACCGCATAATCATATAAGTGTTATATATTTTCTGAAGCATTCCTTATTTGTCTTAAACAGTTTCTCATGAAATTTACGACAGTTAATCCGGAAATAATGAGCTCAATATAATTTTTTTTGACCATATGATGTTGGTCTAGAATAATTGAATTACCTTTGCCGATTCTTGATGAAATAGCATTTACATTAGTCGATACTGAAAAAAAGTTTTAAGAATGACAGGACTTCTTCTGAAATCATTCCTATGTCCTGTTATATTCCATAAGAAACTTTGTTTCCGCTTTTCAGATTATTTACATTTCAAGTCATGATAAATTTTCACATGAAAAACCTATAAACTTTTTTTTTTGATTCGCTGTTGATTTCATTAAAAGCTAATTAAATTTTATAAAATAAAAAAATTATACCAACATTTATTTTTGTAGATGTCCAATGTAGATTTTCAAGAACGATTGGCACGACATCGTGGCTTTACTACCAAAGCTCGTGAAGTTCTGTTAGAACCACCAGCACCATTTGCAGTTGTGGCAGTATGTTTTTGTTGGATATTTATTTTCTACGTTTAATTAAAGCTTTGTTTCAATACTTAACCAGTATATTATCGTCGTTTATATTATCATCTTATTATTTCATCTTCCAGATTTTACTCGGATTGAAAGATTTGGATTCGATTTAATTCCGAAATTCTTCTGTTAAAAAATACTGTATAATTTGAAGGAATTAATTTTCAACTCAAAATCTACTCGTTTGACAAAAATACTGATACCTTAATTATAATTCATTGAAAAAAACAATAAAATATCGAAACATTATAAAGTAAAATCTTTAAACACGTTCGTATGATGTGATGGTGAGTTCCTTTGTTTATGTATTCCTTTTTTTTAAATACGAAGTGGCATCTTAAAAAACTTTTTAAAATTTTATAAAATGCAGTAAATCGATTTTAAAAAAGTTTGGAGAATCATTTTTCTATTGCGAAAAAGTTCCTGTCATTAAATTTTCATCACTTCCTATTTCTTTTCTTTTCAATTTTTCAACTATTATTTCCTCTCATTTTCTCGAATATCATTTTCAGCATTGATATCTATATCAGTTAATTATTAAGACCAACAATTAAAGAGAACTCTTAGCTTTATCATCAATGCAATCTTTTTTCCAGGAAAGTTCTGGAAGTTTATCAAATGAAAGTGTTAATCCAAAAACACCTCATCGTGGATTTACAGCAAAAGCACGAGAAATGCTTGTAGAAAGACAAGGACAAGATACACATCACAGCTTAAAACGTAAATTTACAGATTATACCACTCTCTCGAGATTAGATTTTTTTATACAGGTGGAAAATTTAATTTATGTATTTTCCAAATCATTAAGCTTTCTTGTATCTCAAAGTATTTGATATTTGATTATTTTCAATCTTTCATAGATAAATTTTAAAAAAATTTTACATTGCACAAACTAAGGAATCTTTAATTTTAATAGAAAAATGATTATAATGCTGAAAACACGGACGATATTTGATACTTAAAAAATATGTACGGTTACAGCATTTATTGAAGCAATTCGAACGGATTTCGATATATGCCACAAGCAGCAGTTACATTTAAATCATCCGACTTTGGATGATTTGCCGATACAGCAAGCAAATATTGGTCAGTTTATAAATACTATTCATTTCAATTTTAATGAACATTCACTTATATTATTCCATCGATTTTTATATCCAAAAATTTGTTGCTTTTTGAAGACGAAATACTAATAACATTTTTTTTCATTAAATTTTCTTTTTTTCATCTGAATGAAATATTGATGAAGCAAAGTGAAATATGATAGCAAACAAAAGTGGGATAAGATTTTTGAAATTCCTAAAAAAATTGAAGTATGCGTTATATTCAGCTAATTATTTATTTTTTTCATTGTTTTGTAGGTGGTGGAGCTAATTATTTATTTTTTTCAGCGGTACCAAATCTCTTATCGTCATTATCAAATGATATTTTCATATGATCTAAGCCTAAGATTAAATTTGTTTCCTTTTTGCAAGTTCATTCAGGAAATTAGATTCAAGATGCAAAATTATTGACAATAAAACGTATTAGATATGCATGCTGTGCCAATTAATGCTTGCTTAAATAGAACTGAATAATGTACTGTTGTATTTAATTTCAATTTCGGTAAGCTATTATCTCGAGAACTAAACAAAAACCATAAAACAATAAATCTTTTTGGACAAGTTAAAAATGAATGTGCAATAATTATGTTTTACCGCAATTTGCTTGTCTCTTACAGTATGTAGTTCGTTATTTTTTTATCTTTAATGAAATAAGACAAGATTTCATCTTGCAGAAAACGGTGATCAACAAGAATAGAACATTTCCAAGCAGCGGATTGCTACAGAGAGCAAAATTGCTCATACTTAAGTTTTTATTGTTAGAAATATAATTGAGAGGCAAAATTATCAAAATTATCAAAAATTGCTTGCTATTTTTAGCTGTAATAACTAACATTTCCGCATACATTCTTTCAAAGCTTTTTGCAAATATTAAAAAAACTTGTAGGTTTGTCCTATTTACTTCGGGACTGCATAGTACACTAACAAAGTTTTAGAAATCTAATTCTTGGATTCAACTCACCTATTTATTCTGATATTAAGGATACATTATATTTTCTAATTCAACAAAAAATTTTGATCTGCTGAAAATATAATTCTTTCAATTCAATAAAACTTTCAATTTAGCTATAGCAGCAGTAGAATTATAATCTGTAACAAATGGGTAAATCGATTATATGTGAATGTAACAGGTGTCTCCCAAATACATTTGAGTATGTTGTGACTATTTTAGCCCACAACATATTATCCTGAATTTCCTGCAAGGCAAATAAATTTCAAAACTGTTCTCGGATTTCAAAAAAAAGTAAAAAATGATAATGTATTTACAGTTTACGAGAAAAAAGAGATTTCAATTCCACATTCCAAGTTATCGAGAATCAAAGCCCATAAATTGCTAGGTGAAACAGGAAGAACACGATCAGCTAATGAAATTTTCTACGATAAATGTATGAAACGAGTGCGAAGTCCATTATTGCGTTGTGATTTGCAAGTTGCAAGGTGAATGATGCTATGCTTTTTTCCAATAGAATAGGCTTTACTTTGCAAACGAGAAATTAGATAAATATAAAAGAAAAAATAATAAAAAAAACATCGGAATTACATGAAAGAAAAATCAATGAAATTCGTAAAGTTCAGCAAGTAGAAGTGAAAGAATGGATAAGCAGGCAATTTCCTTTTTAATTTATGATTCTTACATGTGTCAAAAATAATTTTCGAGAATCTTTAAAATGAGTTTCAACAATAGGAATTTCAGTTCTTCATATGGAATTCCCACAACGACATGTCCAGATTCTCAGCGGTTAGTTACCGTATTTTTGAAAAAAAGAAATGTTTTGAAAATTATGTTTGAACGGATTCTAAAATATATTATTATTAAAACTCTCAAATGATGAATTATTGATAATGGTAATTAAAAATTAAAAGATCTGCATTTAATAGTAACGTGCAAACCTTTGAAATTTCATACTATCAAAAGTAAGATCAGGATAAAGCACTGAAAGCGATTAAAATTACCTACGATTTTCGTAATCATTCCAGAAAGACCATTTATATAAATTTTAATATTAAAAGATTAAAGTCGTATTGATTCTTAAATTGAAAATCGAATACAGTGTGCAAATTTTGATATCAACTTTTTTCAGAAGTAGTGCTTCTGAGAAAGCTAATGAACTACGCGATGCTTGAAAAGCTTCAAACAAATGTCAGTGTAAAAACGGAAACACTGAATCCTAAATTAAAAAATCAGACAATCCAAAGCTATTTATATTTTGGTTAACTGTTTATTCCAGCTTAACTATTTTCATTGCTTTCTTTCGTTGATATATGTAACAGAAATTTCAAGATCCAATTACTCTCTGTCAATTACAAATTTGGATTTCCATAGGTAAAGTCCGTTACCCATGATTTTGACTCCTCTGATAGAACCCATAATAATTATCGCCATAAAATTTATACGACTAAAATTTTTGATATTTAATCAAAAATATGTTTGGTTGAGCCTAAAATAAAGACGCTTTCGGAAGTGAATTTGTGAAGTATTAATTCTCTAAAGTTAGTTTGCTTCAAAGTTATATTCTGGAAAATATGACACTCATTATTAAAATTACCAATTATCAAATAGTTTAGCAAACAAATTGAGATACGCAGTAGAATTTCTAATCCGAGTTTTTATTGTTAATCTTCTAATAGAGAAAATGATACTTACCTTAATAAAATAAAAAAAAAATTTGAAAACATATATATGATATTAGCAACACTCTAGTCTCATCCGACTATGAATTAGTAGTTAAATACTTTTTGCATTAATCTGTAAATGCTAATTAAAATATATTGCTATAATTTAATAAAACCTTTTGCTCTATTTTTTCGTTACTTATTATACAAAATGCCAGCTGATTCTTTCACCAGATTAAATTTAAGTTGAAATCAAGTCAAACAGAACTATATTCCTGATATTTGCTCTAAGTTACAATTTTTTTAATCGTTCACTTATCAATATAACTTTCGACCATTTATTCGATTATTCAATATTAAGCAGTTGGATCAAGTGTTGTAATTTACAAAGCTTTTGCGGTATATTCTTCCAGATTAAAAAAAAATAAATCTGCCGAAAAGCGACAATTTCAACTCTCGCTATGCTTGTTGCTTCCTTAGGTTAATAGCTTTATCAATTTATTGTATACATATTGAACGCGACATTATTCCATCAGAACTAATTTCATATACATGGTGCATTTCATATCTTTCAAATTAACGCAATGGTATTAATTTTAATTAATTGATAAATGAATTATGTACTCTTTTATCCTCACACAGTCTTTTCGAATAATTTACATAGATAATACAACTTTGACTTTACATTTTTCCCTTCCTTATTACTCATACTAAAACTAATGCAGGAGAAAAATGAAAAAATTAGAATACCGTATTATTTTCGTAATTTATTTTCTTAACTGCAAAAGAAAAATGTAATTCAAGATTCCTCTTGACACACGCACATCTTCAAATAGTTGCATATGCCCATCTGCAAACTAACTAGTTTAAGATCCATCATACTACAACCAAACTATTTGCAACTCTGTGTATCCTATTGCAACTCAGTCAAAAGAATAAAAAGAATACTTTCACTATAAATACATCTTTATGAAAGATTAAAACACAAAAATAAAGTATCTTGTCTTATAGCTTGTTTTTATTGCATTACTTGTATCCATCCATCTCCTTTAAATTTTCTGCAAAGAGTTTTGTAAAAGATTCAGATTGCAGCATTGACTTTCAATGGTAAACGATCACACATTAATTAAGAAAAATCATTTTTTTTAAATTCAAAAGCTATCAGCATCAGAGATGCATTGTAACTTGGGAAATATTTTACCCATCTCGAGAGATTTATAAACCCAAATTTTGATCTTTTAAACCGATGAATCATCCGATTTTTCAGGAATATAATGGTCTGTATAGTAAGCCAAAGAATGATTCAGAAGTAGATATGACTGAAACCTGCAAGTTAACAAAACTGAATAGATGAAGAATTGATTTATCGATTCGTTTTTCTTAATAATATATTACTGATTTTCTTTAATCACTTGGTTCATTGATCGTCTGCAAGTTTAATTTCTTCCTTTCATTTAAATGAGTTTCATCTTCTTATAATGAGCCTCCTTGAAATGAAAAATTTTTCATTGTTCTGAGATGCATAAATTATTTTTTTATCATCCTGCACTACTACGTGATGAATATTGATATCAGATTGATGATATAGCAATAAAATTGAACTAGACAGTACTAAATTTAAAGTTTGCTTTAAAAAAAATTTGAGAATGCTTTAGTCTAAAAAAATTTTCGTGACATGTAATTTCGAAAAGTAAGCACCTTTTTCTAGAAAATTATGTAAGCGCCAATTGCTGAATTTTAATAAAAATTCTCGTTTTTCGTATTTAATTCATCTCTTTTCGCGCATCATTTCATCATTATATGCTATTTCTGCTATTATTAATTTTATCTGTAAATTGACTTTTTAGGAATTGTTTCGTTCTGCATCATATTTTTTTTCTAACATTGATTTCGATTTCACTGTAGAAAATATTCAAAATTTTTAAATGGAGATTTTGAAATTGGATTTTTCGCAGCTCATTTTTTTCCAGATTTTATAATGTATTTTTTATTTTTTCGCAATGTTGATTTGAAATACACAGTGCTATTTGCGTCGAATTTAAATTTAGCAATTTACTGAAGCGTACTAAGTATTTAGGAAAATATTTTTTTCGAAAAAACATGAAATTTGATAAGCACTCAGCATTCAAAATGTTTCGTTGTATCGATTCATTTCATTTTTTATATGTTAAAATCAATTTCGAAACTTTGTCCCATTTAAAGAATTTCATATAAATCGCTCAGAGACTGCACTGATTTTCGAATTTTAGCGCAGGTATTTCTCTAATTGTATGAGTAAAATATATCCATCGATTAGATATGTTTTAAGATTCACGTGACTATTTCATGTAACCACAGCTTCATTAATTGCAGCGTTTTCTCAATCATTTCTCAAGATTCTCGTTTCAACTTAAACTTTATCATTTTCGATTCGCAAATAATAGCGTATTCAACTGTCCTATTTCTTACATTATAATCAATTAAATTTATAATTATACTTAATTTTAACATTTCCTATTAGTTGCAATTTGAAGCATAGTACATATAATCGCAGTTTCCATTTGATTAGTGATATCAATTTACGAAATATTTTTACCATGAATTCCATTAATGATTTTAATTCGATTTCAATCCCCTTAGTTCCAATTCCCAAATCATAAGGCAGTAAAAATTAACGGAAATTACAAAGTTTTGAGAAACTGAAGTGGTAGAATAATTCATTTTGAAAATATTTCAATTAATGAAAATAATTCTCGAGTCTTGAGTTTACTATATCATTTAAAATTAATTAAATCAATTACAATGCCAGAAATATTAACGGAAATTACAAAGTTTTGAGAAAATTTTAAGTGTAAAATTTATCATGCTTGAAAATCATCTTTAATTTGAATAATGGTAAGATATTTTTAAATCCGCAGTGATATCTAAACTGCAAGAACGGCGATGATTTTCACTTATCTCCGAGATTTTTAAAAAAAGGTGAAGATGGAAGAATTACAGTTTTCTTTTCTAGAATAAAAGGAAATTCGTGTAAAAAAGTTAGCAAATAATAATTCTTCCATTTTTTACTTTCTCATGAGATGATGTGCTTCTTTCAACGTATCTCATCTCAATGCTTGATATTCAATTTTATATTATAATTCTAAAATGTGTGTAATATTTAGAATACATAGAAATAGAAAAAGCCGTCCAAAATATCAAAGTATTTTATGAAATAAATTCTTACAATTAATTACTATATGCCTAAATTATGTTTTTTCCTAATCAAAATGTTAATAACTTTCGGTATAACTAACTTACTACTACTCAACTTATGACAACGGTAAAATGAAATGAAAATATAGAAGCGAGAATATTGTCATGCTAATAAAGCCACCGGCAATGGAAATGATTGTGAGTAGATACAGAAACATTTCACCTGAAAAAATACAGTTGATTAGTTAGCTTTGGCAAATTTTGCGACTAAAATGCAAACTACTTCCATTATCATGAAAAAAGGAGAAGAATATCTTTTTTTGAGATTAACAGATTAAAATAGTATGGAATTAATTTTCGCAAAATTTTTTCGATTACTACCTTATATCAATTTAGAAGCTTTGTTTATGGTAAAAATTTTTGAGATAAGAAAATAGCAGAATGACTGACCATCCCTTCGCGCTTGTTCTTTCATAGTTTTTTTTGTCACTTGAGCATTTGGAACTGAGAAATTCGTAAGATAATCATTTATATTCCTCCCTAAATGATGAATCTAAATTATTGAATAAAAGGTTAGATGAAGCGTTCATTTTCTGCAGAAGTTAGAAGATAAATAATTGCACACTATTTTGCAGAGTACACTGGATTATCCATACTATTAATAAATTAAAGCACGATAAAACAATCATGAAAATTAGTGTTCAGATTGACACTGAAGATATAATATGTATACAAATATTTTCAAAAATATTCAATTTTCCATATTTTCATAAACTGATCATAATTCGTAGTTTTCTAAGTGTTATTCAATTAAAAATGCTGAAAGATCTAGAAATGAACCTAATTTTTTGATAAGGAGAAATAGAAAAAACAAGTACCGGTAGTGAATGCTGATAAAGTCTGCGTTGATTTAGAAGTTATGGCTTTTCGGCGAGATACAATGCTTTCTGAATCAAATGACAAAGTAAAAATAGGAGTATTACTTAGAAACTATAAATGATTCGTTTGAAAATAATGTTCGCATCGCAACTATAGGTGCATCATATGCCAACTATTCGGATAAGTCAAATATGCTGACGGTGATTTATTCCATTTAAAATTTTTCAGGGTTACACCATGTGTTTTGTCATTTCCGAGTTTCAAGGTCGTGATGAATAACCTGGATCAAATCTTCATTAAAATTGAAAAACTGTACTGGTGGCTGCAACAGTTTTTGTAATAGCTGATTTGCTGCTACTTGTAGCAGTAATGAAATAGGAAGTTTGATTTACTGTAGTTTCTGATTTGCTGATATTTGTAGCTGCAATAAGATAAGAAGTTTGATTTATTGTTCAAACTGGAATTTTTGTCAATCATTACAATAAACTGTTAGTCAACCTTTAGCATCAGAAAAAGTAAAGCATTACCATACAACTGGTTAGTATATCTGGTAAAACTAGTTGTAACCATAGAAGTAGTATCTATCCTCTGGAAGAAAGATATTGCTTCTGAAATGGAAAAAAATAATTATGTTAATATTGCTATTTATTTTACGGAGATTAAATCCAAACATTCAGTTAACTCTACTTTTACAGAATATTTGTGATTAATACGACTTCTGAATAAAATATTTAAAAAAAAAAAGTCTCTCCGACAAGACTTCAAGCGCGACAAAACTTCATTTTTGAAAGAAGGCAACGTTTGAACTCCAAGTAAGGAATGAACCTAAAGCTCTAACAAATTAACTTATCAGAAAAATTCAATCAGTAATTTCTTTATAATTAAACATATATTGCCTTTTTTCTACAAATATCTCTGTTCATTAAACTCGAAAAATTAAGTTTTCATTGATAAACTAAATTTTAATCCAAGAAACATTATCGCTCAACCCGCTTAAATTGAGAATCGCATATGAAAAAGCCATTAGAAAGATTGTATGTGTATGCCCTTTGGCGCCATGGAAATATAATACATGTACAACAACTATTAAACCAAGAGCGCTTACAGTACAACCACCCATTGGAATTAAAAATTTTATTAAAAAACTGTAATCATTGGGCTTGTGATATTTATATAATTTTTAATTACGGGAATGTTAAAAATTAAAATAAAATCTTAATAGAAAAATACTGCTTGAAAAAGAATGGCTATAGCTTTCTACATAGTTTAAAGACATAGATCGTCACCGTCAATGATATTCAAGCAATCTATCATTTTTACAAAAATCTTATCAGAAAAATTTTTAAATGCTATTTCAGTTTTTTTTTATTGTCTTTTGTATCGTCATTTTCTATACTATGCTGTATTGATAAATTACCACATTTTGCTGTATCGTTATCTCTATTATTTATCGTATTCTCTGTATCTCAAATTTCCATATTCTATTGCATAAGAGGCGTAATTAATAAAAAAGAAAGAATCACAAATTAGAGTCTTCACAGAAATTAGTTAAAACAACGAAATAAGTAAATCTCTTCGAAAAATCAAGCAAACTATATCTTCGTATTGAGCAAAATAATAACAAAAATATCTAAAATATAAAAGTAGCACTAATTAATGGTTGTAGTTATACTGCCGTACATTTAATTATTATCATTTTGATAACATTTCCAGCATATGTCGCGAAAATCGTGAAAAACTAAAATAAATTTTATAAAATAGAATTAGAAATGGTAGACCATGATTCATGGTTTACCATTTATCTCACTTAATCTACATGTTTGTCTGAATAAATCAAGATTACTTGTATTAGCAGTACTATGAATCATTTAGCTAAATTTACATTCTTTAGATTTACTTTCCATTGAATTCCCATGTTTTTCTGTTTTTATCTAAGCTCATCTTTTGCATTCCTTTCATATAGGAAATTGTCCAATTTATATCTATTTTCCTCACTGGACCTTGTTATAATGCTTATACAGTTTCCGGTGTGTTTCCGGTGCGCTTGAATATTTAATGAAAACCACTCCCATTTGCTAGCTAACACATATAAACCCCACTGTATTAAACCGAGGACTGTTGTTATGAAAACTTCTACAATCTAGAGCGTCCACAACTCATTTCAACTCAAACACAACTCAACTTGGTTTAGCAGACTCAAAGAAGCTGCTCAACCAATCAACAAATCAAAATTCACGACAGTGTGCAAACAACTTGTCCAGTCCGATCAATAAATTATAAAGTATGCATTGGATCGATCAGTAAAATTATCAAGTATAAATAAATAGAATGTAGTTATCAATGATGTAAACAACACGAAAACATAATTTTTTGATTTATAAAATTTTATAAGCAAATTTTATATTTTCTGGCTAAGAAGTATTATTATATTTTCTTGCATAATTTTATTCATTTATCAAAAGGTTTCAATACATGTATTCTGGGTGCTGCATTATAATTTATGGATGAAATTCCAAAAGTCATTAATAAATTTAACAATTACGAATACTGAAAAAACAATATGATTTTAATGTTTATTCAAAATCACCAAAATTTAATAGCAACATTTTTTACAAAATAACACGATTGAAGATTTTTTAATATTTTCACTGAATTTCAGCTTTTGAACATTGTCAGAAATTAGGTATGCAAAAGTTGGTTTTATCATTAAATGGAAAACTTTAATATTGATTTGCATAAGCATAATTGATATTTTAAGCCGATGAATGTTGATGAATTCATGCATAAGCCAATGAATGTTATGCATGAAATAACTGCAACAAATTATTCACAGCAAATCTTGCAAAAAATACTGACCCTTCATAGTTGAAAGATTTTCGATTTTTTATTATTAAATAAGATTGTATATTATTCCTATTGATATAATTTTATAAGAGAAAATGCTTTAAAAATAATCAGGAATTCAATAATGAATGAAAGTTGCTTTCGTTTTAAAATTAAGACCAAATTAAACAAATAATTTTAGTGATAAACAAAATTTTTTTAGGATTTCTCTGATGAGAAAATCTGGATGTTTCACATTGCATAATGATCGAATCATAAATTTCGAAAGAAAAATTAAAATTTGATAGATTAGGTAATTCACATCGATCAATTTCGAACAGTCATTTTAACGAGTGACTTTGATGAGATCATATCTTTTTTGTTAATATTTATCTTTTCCCATTATCAAAAACAAAGAGACTTCCATCCTTTATTTTATTAAACGGCCAAGATCATAGGATCCATTGACCCACATTCAACTGCTGTTCACGTTGGACTCTTCTCGACTTTAATCTTCAAGATCTCATTTGAATATTTGTTACTACTAGCAAGATCTATACCAGTGGAAATTTCAACTGGTCCAACAATGACGTACTAAATTTATTACATTCTACCTTGCAGAATTAAAGAGCTATTTCGCACCACATAACCAAAACGGATTAATTTCAATATTTATAGAAAAAATTCCACGATATTTTTTAAAACTTTTGAAATTATAAATTTTCTCATCGAATTTTTAAAAATTTTCAGTTTTCTCGAAAATTTTGAATCATTTATTTTTATAGCACTTCAAAGGCATATTTTGAAAGGCTCCAATTTTTTGCTTGGAAAAAATTCATTTGAATGACTAATAGTTGTTGAATCAAAAATTTTGTTATCTACTTGTTCCATTATTATTCATTTGCTGAAGGCATCACATTTCAACAGTTAATAAATTTAAATTTACGTTTTTCAACTTTATATTCACTGTTCCTTGCATATTTCTTGTCATAATTCAATAGTTCATTTCTAAATGAAATTTTATTTTATATGTCATATTTTTAAAATCTTTATTGGTTGAGGAAGCAATACTTTCTTTCATTATGGCACAAACAGATACTTCCTTCAATATTTTCATGGAGATCTTTTATTATGAATTATTTTTGAAATTTTAATTAAATTTTCACAGTTTCCTTATTTTCCTGAAAAGATTTTCAACATTTAAATAGGGATTATATAAATTGTGAAATTCGCTTCTGTTTTTTTGAGCAGCTCTGAAATTTTAATTTAATTCTTTTTTATTTTAAGGAAACAAACATTATTTTAATAAAAGTTGAAGGTAAAATTTCGTCCTGAAATATAAAGAGAAAAGACAAAATATTTCACAGAATTCATTAAAAATCTATGCATTTGTTCAGAAAAAATCGAATGTCCAGTTATTAATGCTAAATTCATGTTATGCCTAAAAGTTCCAATACTTCATTTTAGTTATTTTTGCATGAAATAAATTAGAAACTTATCATAAAAAGCAATCATTTAGATCATTTTCTAATCATTCAGTAGTCATCAATGACATTTTCTTTTGATAAGAGGTAAATTAAAGATGTGCAGCATCCATAATCTTAAAATATAATTAATTCCAGATTTCGTAAGTTCAATTATTAATTATTGCAAGGTATAAGATAAATTATACTATGTCAATGAATTCTGGTAAACTGGTTAGTTATGATGATGGATTATACGTTGCATATCAAATTACATATTATTACAAAGCAAAAGGATAGTGACAGGTGTTGCAATCTTCAATTAAACCGTCGTCCACAGTGCTGCACTGGTATCATCAAAATAAATCTTGAAATTCGTTTTTCTCGAATTCAGATTTACATTTTTATTGTAGTATTATACAAATCAAATTACGAAAAATATTAATTGAAAGAAGTCAAAAAGTGCACTGCCGTCTAGCCTCATTTATTATGATAAAATCTATATATATATATCGTCATAAAATTATTACGTAGCATTTAAAAGGTATAATGTGCATCATTCATAAATCGAAAGACAAGGGGTGATGATGAGGGCATTAGTGAAAGATAAAATACATTAGATGAGCGCGATAGAATTGTAAATAATGAAGGAGAAAAAGGATCATAATCTCAATAACTATGATGTTCAATTGAGGATTGAAGGTTCAAGCTGAAAATCTAAAAACTGAGCCCGAAATGTTCCCAAATTATCAAAATGGAAACTGAATTAATAGCAGAACAAGAAAAGATATGACGGTATTCTTAAGGAAAAATAAGTCTTTGCAATTTTTGGAATCTGAACACTTTATAATTTGAAGAGCGATGACGGTCAGTGAATGAATTAAGTTAGTAAAAAAAAAACTTCGGAAAAAATAATTATAGGTCAAATGAAATGCTCTGTACAAAATAGCACCTCATCGAAGCAGGTAATATATGTGATATAACATAGAATTTTTTTCATAAATTATTTTATGATTTATTGAAAGTTAAAAGTCGCGTAGCAATTAATTTATGAAATTCATTTGAATATGCAAAACTTATTAAAAAAACGTTGATTACAAATGAAAAAAAAACAAAATTTTAATTAATCGATACCCAATAATAACTCAATAAAAATTACCATAATTCAACGACAATTGCATTATCCAACGATAATTATACAAGTGATAACTGTTAAACAAATGATAAATATCTTTGAAATTTAAAATATCAATGTTATGCACAGTTTGAAAAAAACTTAAAACGGTAGAAAAAAATTGAACAAAGTGTAGTTTTAGAGCTTGTACATAGAACTTTAAAGCTACAACTATTTTGTATTTCATTCTGCCAAATCTAATTGAGATGGCACTCGTATAAAGCCAGCACTAGCACTAACAGCTAGTGGAGCAATCGTTGAGGCTCGATTTTTTGAGCGAAGTTTTGCCAGGGAATTTTCTGCTATGTCAGCTCGTTCATTGGCATCATCAAGCTGTGTTTGCAACTGTCGATACTTGCCTAGATTAACTGCAGCTACTTCTTCCTGCAATGAAGCAAGGATCCAAGAATATCAAAATAAATGAACCAACGATTCCAGTCTTGTGCCTAATTTGATTGGTTCAAATTTCTGATCTTAAAAATTTCTTTTCTGATCGTTATTAATAAATCTCCGAGTCCAATATTCTTTTAAAGTTTGTTTGTCTTTTCAGTTTCTTAAAAACATTTTTAAACTTGAAATTTTGAATCCTACATATGCAGAAGAGAGAAAAATTTCAGCTTACCGCCTCTTCAACCTGTCTCTTGTAGACTTTTATTTTGCCTTGCAATTTATCCACAAGTTCCGTTAATCGATCACTGTTCTTTCTATCTTCTTCGCACTGCAACGTCCAAATAACAGTTTGCAAAGAAAAATTTAAATTTCGTTTCTTAATCTTAGAATCTAAATTTACCTGGAATTGCAATTCCTTAATACGTCTGTCGCCTTTTTTTAGTTCCTTTTCATAATCTGAGGTTCGTCTTTGTTCACTATCTAATTCCTGCTCCAATTCCCGAATACGCATTTCCAATTTGGCGATTATCTTTTGTCCACTACGCAGTGCTGCTTGTTCCGCGTCGTCCAAACGCACCTAAAAATATGGATAGCTTTAAAAAAAATGAAAATGAGCTCAATAATTTTCAAAAATTTTTGTTTATCAAATTTCAAACCATATAAATTCTATATTTCACTATAAACTTCTCGCTTTATATTAAAATGTAACCTGCATCTCTTTAATTTGCACTTCGAGTGCGCGACGCATTCTTTCTATATGCATCGAATGTTCTTGTTCTTGGCGTAATTCTTCTGCAAGTCGCGCCGCATCTGCAGATGCTTGCTTTAACATTTCATCAGTATTCTTAAGCTGTGAAGTTACGTCATCTAGTTCTACCTGAAATTCACATAAAAAGATTAAAAGCGTGATTTTTTCAGACAAATGTCTTCAGAAAATTTTTTGCTGTATTCGCAAAAAAATAAAAATTTACATTTCCTTAAATTATACTTCAACAAATTTCTCACTTTTAATACGAAATTAAAATTATAAAAAAGGAATTAAAACATGCAAACTTACATGGACGCTCTGTAATTCAGATTCCAACTTCCTCCTGGTATTGTTAATTGCATTAACTTGATTCGTCAAATCGTTCACTGTTTCACGCAATTCGATAACGTCTTGTTCAGCAGAGCGACGAGCACGTTCAGCCTAAAATGAAATAAAATCTGTAATAAAAAAAATTTTTAAATAACATCAAAGATTGCGTCATCTTTTTAATCTTTACTTCTTTTTTGAACGAATTATGTCACCTACCATTTCAGTCTGGTTAGCAAGTTCATCTTTTTCAGCTTGCAGAATTGCTGCCCTCTTTTGTATATTAGATAATTGTTCCCTAAAAACAAGATTAATACAGAGAAATGGATTAGCTTCCACCTCTTCTTAACTTATGATTTCAGCTTTGTGCTTGATCATAAGTAGTTATAAATTTAGAGAAAAGAAATAAGAGTTCACTTACGCAAGATCATCTTTTTGTCGTTGTTCATCTTCAACCTGCATCTGTAATTCTCGGATCTGTTCCTGATAGCGTTTTATTGTTTTTTGTGCATCTGCATTGGCTTTGTTAGCATGATCAAGAGCTACTTCAAGTTCCTGAAGAAAAAAAAAAGGTATTATATTGAAATTGGAATCAATTCAAATCTATTTGAGATTAATTTAAATAGATCTTAGTAATTTATAGCTTATCATGCATCTAGTGATATGCTATTTAGCCTTTCAGCACTTTAATGTATTTCAAATGCTATCATGGATTTTGTTATATAAATAACAAAAATTTACTGACGTTAATGTCTTGCTCAAGTTTCTTCTTAATTCGCAACGCTTCCTGTTTAGTTTTCATTTCGGCTTCGAGAGTTGCTTGCATACTTTCAAGAGCCCGTTGATGGTTCTTACGAGTATTCTCGAATTCTTCTTCTTTCTCCTGGATCCTCTTCTCGATTTCAGCACGTACTTGTGATACTTCAACCTACAAATAAATAGATCTTTTATATAAAAACATCAATTTTTAGATTTCTTCCGAGAATGCCACCCTCAAATTTTCAGAATTTGAAACTAACTAATGTGTTTCCAAATTCTTTGAACCGTTGTATTTCTTCTTAAATTTAAATGATTTTATTTCTTATTAGAAATTACCTGTGCTCGCAGAACTTTGGCTTCTTCAGCTTCCAAAGCAGATTCAGCATCATCCAGAGCTTTTTGCAATTCGTCCTTTTCAGCTTCGAGACGACGCATCATTTTCTGCAGTTCATGTACCGAGCGTCCACCTTCGGTAAGTTGATCAGTTAGGTCTTTCACTTCTAATGCTAACGATTTGTTTTCACGGCGTAAACTTTCTATTTGCTGTAACAATTTCATACATGAATTAATTTAGATGTTTTAAATTTCCATTTCAGTTTCATTTAGTTGTATTTGCACTGGAACGCAACAGTGAAGTTATCATGTATTTTTTTATATTGAATATTTTAAAATATAAACTAAAAATAAAGTTATGCACTTCAAGCAGTTCATCTTGTACACTCTTGGATTTAAACAATTCCGTGGAGAGATTACGATTGTCACGCTGCGCGCCCTCAAGTTCAGCTGCCAAGTCGTCACATTTCTTCTTCCATTCTTCTATTATACGATCAAACGCTTTTTGCTTTTTTTCTAAAGCTCCAGCATAATTTGCTGCACGTTCAACATCAACCTGAATTTTACATTATTTTACAATTTTATGTTTTTTACTTACTATTCGTAGTTTTCGGAAGATAAGATATTGCTGAAATGTAGTCAGTAATGTTAAGTCTTTCTTGGAACTTGATTCTGACTGGAATTCACAGCACTGTACATAAGACAAACTTGCAGCCGATGGTGCAACCAGCGAAATAAAAGAAATTTTTATTTTATATAAATTAGACTGGCATTAAGAATTTACCAAAATGGCACAAATGTTACCTGAGCATCATCCAAATCACCCATTAGCTTGTGTCTAGTTTTTTCCAGAGACATAATCTTAGCATTTGCTGCTTCATTCACATCCGTAAGATCCTGCACTTTTTCCATAAGCTTGCGTCTGAATTTCAAATTTAGAATCTCGAATGAACTAGTTCATAATTAAGTTAAGATTATTAAGATTTCGGAATAGAAATTTATCTCATTCGAACAAACAATTTCAAAATTTTACTTAGCTTCTTCAATTTCTTCCATCTTTGCCAGACCTTCACCTTCAAATCGTGCTTTCCACTGTTGGATTTCAGCGTTGAGCTTACTCATTTGACGCAAGCACTCAGCTTTACTCTATACAAAAATAAATAAAGGCTGTGAAGAGGTAAAACTAGGAAACCAAAAATTACTTATTTTTATATATATTAATTTTAAGC